>JAJJBR010000549.1:0-28309 GCA_022817965.1 Solanum lycopersicoides | reverse complement strand
TCCACAAAATTTTTGGCACTTTTGACGTCGGGATCCGATCACCCAAAAAATGGTGTGCTATAGCACACGAAAAATCGTCGAAATGGGGTAGCGCGCTTCGGGCTATTTTGACCTTGAAAATGGGTCGGAATGGCCGTGAGTGCCAACCGGATGCATAGCCAAGGTCTTGACGGACGTCCACAAAATTTTTGGCACTTTTGACGTCGGGATCCGGATCACCCAAAAATGGTGTGCTATAGCACACGAAAAATCGTCGAAATGGGGTATGCGCGCTTCGGGGCTATTTTGACCTTGAAAATGGGTCGGAATGGCCGTGAGTGCCAACCGGATGCATAGCCAAGGTCTTGACGGACGTCCACAAAATTTTTGGCACTTTTGACGTCGGGATCCGGATCACCCAAAAATGGTGTGCTATAGCACACGAAAAATCGTCGAAATGGGGGTATGCGCGCTTCGGGGCTATTTTGACCTTGAAAATGGGTCGGAATGGCCGTGAGTGCCAACCGGATGCATAGCCAAGGTCTTGACGGACGTCCACAAATTTTGGCACTTTTGACGTCGGATCCGGATCACCCAAAAATGGTGTGCTATAGCACACGAAAAATCGTCGAAATGGGGTATGCGCGCTTCGGGGCTATTTTGACCTTGAAAATGGGTCGGAATGGCCGTGAGTGCCAACCGGATGCATAGCCAAGGTCTTGACGGACGTCCACAAAAATTTTGGCACTTTTGACGTCGGGATCCGGATCACCCAAAAAATGGTGTGCTATAGCACACGAAAAATCGTCGAAATGGGGTATGCGCGCTTCGGGCTATTTTGACCTTGAAAATGGGTCGGAATGGCCGTGAGTGCCAACCGGATGCATAGCCAAGGTCTTGACGGACGTCCACAAAATTTTTGGCACTTTTGACGTCGGGATCCGGATCACCCAAAAAATGGTGTGCTATAGCACACGAAAAATCGTCGAAATGGGGTATGCGCGCTTCGGGGCTATTTTGACCTTGAAAATGGGTCGGAATGGCCGTGAGTGCCAACCGGATGCATAGCCAAGGTCTTGACGGACGTCCACAAAAATTTTGGCACTTTTGACGTCGGGATCCGGATCACCCAAAAAATGGTGTGCTATAGCACACGAAAAATCGTCGAAATGGGGGTATGCGCGCTTCGGGGCTATTTTGACCTTGAAAATGGGTCGGAATGGCCGTGAGTGCCAACCGGATGCATAGCCAAGGTCTTGACGGACGTCCACAAAAATTTTGGCACTTTTGACGTCGGGATCCGGATCACCCAAAAAATGGTGTGCTATAGCACACGAAAAATCGTCGAAATGGGGTATGCGCGCTTCGGGGCTATTTTGACCTTGAAAATGGGTCGGAATGGCCGTGAGGCCAACCGGATGCATAGCCAAGGTCTTGACGGACGTCCACAAAAATTTTGGCACTTTTGACGTCGGGATCCGGATCACCCAAAAAATGGTGTGCTATAGCACACGAAAAATCGTCGAAATGGGGGTATGCGCGCTTCGGGGCTATTTTGACCTTGAAAATGGGTCGGAATGGCCGTGAGTGCCAACCGGATGCATAGCCAAGGTCTTGACGGACGTCCACAAAATTTTGGCACTTTTGACGTCGGGATCCGGATCACCCAAAAAATGGTGTGCTATAGCACACGAAAAATCGTCGAAATGGGGTATGCGCGCTTCGGGGCTATTTTGACCTTGAAAATGGGTCGAATGGCCGTGAGTGCCAACCGGATGCATAGCCAAGGTCTTGACGGACGTCCACAAAAATTTTGGCACTTTTGACGTCGGGATCCGGATCACCCAAAAAATGGTGTGCTATAGCACACGAAAAATCGTCGAAATGGGGGTATGCGCGCTTCGGGGCTATTTTGACCTTGAAAATGGGTCGGAATGGCCGTGAGTGCCAACCGGATGCATAGCCAAGGTCTTGACGGACGTCCACAAAAATTTTGGCACTTTTGACGTCGGGATCCGGATCACCCAAAAAATGGTGTGCTATAGCACACGAAAAATCGTCGAAATGGGGGTATGCGCGCTTCGGGGCTATTTTGACCTTGAAAATGGGTCGGAATGGCCGTGAGGCCAACCGGATGCATAGCCAAGGTCTTGACGGACGTCCACAAAATTTTTGGCACTTTTGACGTCGGGATCCGGATCACCCAAAAATGGTGTGCTATAGCACACGAAAAATCGTCGAAATGGGGTATGCGCGCTTCGGGGCTATTTTGACCTTGAAAATGGGTCGGAATGGCCGTGAGTGCCAACCGGATGCATAGCCAAGGTCTTGACGGACGTCCACAAAATTTTTGGCACTTTTGACGTCGGGATCCGGATCACCCAAAAAATGGTGTGCTATAGCACACGAAAAATCGTCGAAATGGGGTATGCGCGCTTCGGGGCTATTTTGACCTTGAAAATGGGTCGGAATGGCCGTGAGTGCCAACCGGATGCATAGCCAAGGTCTTGACGGACGTCCACAAAATTTTGGCACTTTTGACGTCGGATCCGGATCACCCAAAAAATGGTGTGCTATAGCACACGAAAAATCGTCGAAATGGGGGTATGCGCGCTTCGGGGCTATTTTGACCTTGAAAATGGGTCGGAATGGCCGTGAGTGCCAACCGGATGCATAGCCAAGGTCTTGACGGACGTCCACAAAAATTTTTGGCACTTTTGACGTCGGGATCCGGATCACCCAAAAAATGGTGTGCTATAGCACACGAAAAATCGTCGAAATGGGGGTATGCGCGCTTCGGGGCTATTTTGACCTTGAAAATGGGTCGGAATGGCCGTGAGGCCAACCGGATGCATAGCCAAGGTCTTGACGGACGTCCACAAAAATTTTTGGCACTTTTGACGTCGGGATCCGGATCACCCAAAAAATGGTGTGCTATAGCACACGAAAAATCGTCGAAATGGGGTATGCGCGCTTCGGGGCTATTTTGACCTTGAAAATGGGTCGGAATGGCCGTGAGGCCAACCGGATGCATAGCCAAGGTCTTGACGGACGTCCACAAAATTTTGGCACTTTTGACGTCGGGATCCGGATCACCCAAAAAATGGTGTGCTATAGCACACGAAAAATCGTCGAAATGGGGGTATGCGCGCTTCGGGGCTATTTTGACCTTGAAAATGGGTCGGAATGGCCGTGAGTGGCCAACCGGATGCATAGCCAAGGTCTTGACGGACGTCCACAAAAATTTTGGCACTTTTGACGTCGGGATCCGGATCACCCAAAAATGGTGTGCTATAGCACACGAAAAATCGTCGAAATGGGGTATGCGCGCTTCGGGGCTATTTTGACCTTGAAAATGGGTCGGAATGGCCGTGAGGCCAACCGGATGCATAGCCAAGGTCTTGACGGACGTCCACAAAATTTTTGGCACTTTTGACGTCGGGATCCGGATCACCCAAAAAATGGTGTGCTATAGCACACGAAAAAATGTCGAAATGGGGTATGCGCGCTTCGGGGCTATTTTGACCTTGAAAATGGGTCGGAATGGCCGTGAGGCCAACCGGATGCATAGCCAAGGTCTTGACGGACGTCCACAAAAATTTTTGGCACTTTTGACGTCGGGATCCGGATCACCCAAAAAATGGTGTGCTATAGCACACGAAAAATCGTCGAAATGGGGTATGCGCGCTTCGGGGCTATTTTGACCTTGAAAATGGGTCGGAATGGCCGTGAGGCCAACCGGATGCATAGCCAAGGTCTTGACGGACGTCCACAAAATTTTGGCACTTTTGACGTCGGGATCCGGATCACCCAAAAAATGGTGTGCTATAGCACACGAAAAATCGTCGAAATGGGGTATGCGCGCTTCGGGGCTATTTTGACCTTGAAAATGGGTCGGAATGGCCGTGAGGCCAACCGGATGCATAGCCAAGGTCTTGACGGACGTCCACAAAAATTTTGGCACTTTTGACGTCGGGATCCGGATCACCCAAAAAATGGTGTGCTATAGCACACGAAAAATCGTCGAAATGGGGGTATGCGCGCTTCGGGGCTATTTTGACCTTGAAAATGGGTCGGAATGGCCGTGAGGCCAACCGGATGCATAGCCAAGGTCTTGACGGACGTCCACAAAATTTTGGCACTTTTGACGTCGGGATCCGGATCACCCAAAAAATGGTGTGCTATAGCACACGAAAAATCGTCGAAATGGGGGTATGCGCGCTTCGGGGCTATTTTGACCTTGAAAATGGGTCGGAATGGCCGTGAGGCCAACCGGATGCATAGCCAAGGTCTTGACGGACGTCCACAAAAATTTTGGCACTTTTGACGTCGGGATCCGGATCACCCAAAAAATGGTGTGCTATAGCACACGAAAAATCGTCGAAATGGGGGTATGCGCGCTTCGGGGCTATTTTGACCTTGAAAATGGGTCGGAATGGCCGTGAGGCCAACCGGATGCATAGCCAAGGTCTTGACGGACGTCCACAAAATTTTGGCACTTTTGACGTCGGGATCCGGATCACCCAAAAAATGGTGTGCTATAGCACACGAAAAATCGTCGAAATGGGGGTATGCGCGCTTCGGGGCTATTTTGACCTTGAAAATGGGTCGGAATGGCCGTGAGGCCAACCGGATGCATAGCCAAGGTCTTGACGGACGTCCACAAAATTTTGGCACTTTTGACGTCGGGATCCGGATCACCCAAAAAATGGTGTGCTATAGCACACGAAAAATCGTCGAAATGGGGTATGCGCGCTTCGGGGCTATTTTGACCTTGAAAATGGGTCGGAATGGCCGTGAGTGCCAACCGGATGCATAGCCAAGGTCTTGACGGACGTCCACAAAAATTTTGGCACTTTTGACGTCGGGATCCGGATCACCCAAAAAATGGTGTGCTATAGCACACGAAAAATCGTCGAAATGGGGGTATGCGCGCTTCGGGGCTATTTTGACCTTGAAAATGGGTCGGAATGGCCGTGAGGCCAACCGGATGCATAGCCAAGGTCTTGACGGACGTCCACAAAAATTTTGGCACTTTTGACGTCGGGATCCGGATCACCCAAAAAATGGTGTGCTATAGCACACGAAAAATCGTCGAAATGGGGGTATGCGCGCTTCGGGGCTATTTTGACCTTGAAAATGGGTCGGAATGGCCGTGAGGCCAACCGGATGCATAGCCAAGGTCTTGACGGACGTCCACAAAAATTTTTGGCACTTTTGACGTCGGGATCCGGATCACCCAAAAAATGGTGTGCTATAGCACACGAAAAATCATCGAAATGGGGGTATGCGCGCTTCGGGGCTATTTTGACCTTGAAAATGGGTCGGAATGGCCGTGAGTGCCAACCGGATGCATAGCCAAGGTCTTGACGGACGTCACAAAATTTTGGCACTTTTGACGTCGGGATCCGGATCACCCAAAAATGGTGTGCTATAGCACACGAAAAATCGTCGAAATGGGGTATGCGCGCTTCGGGGCTATTTTGACCTTGAAAATGGGTCGGAATGGCCGTGAGTGCCAACCGGATGCATAGCCAAGGTCTTGACGGACGTCCACAAAAATTTGGCACTTTTGACGTCGGGATCCGGATCACCCAAAAAATGGTGTGCTATAGCACACGAAAAATCGTCGAAATGGGGGTATGCGCGCTTCGGGGCTATTTTGACCTTGAAAATGGGTCGGAATGGCCGTGAGTGCCAACCGGATGCATAGCCAAGGTCTTGACGGACGTCCACAAAATTTTTGGCACTTTTGACGTCGGGATCCGGATCACCCAAAAAATGGTGTGCTATAGCACACGAAAAATCGTCGAAATGGGGGTATGCGCGCTTCGGGCTATTTTGACCTTGAAAATGGGTCGGAATGGCCTGAGGCCAACCGGATGCATAGCCAAGGTCTTGACGGACGTCCACAAAAATTTTGGCACTTTTGACGTCGGGATCCGGATCACCCAAAAAATGGTGTGCTATAGCACACGAAAAATCGTCGAAATGGGGTATGCGCGCTTCGGGGCTATTTTGACCTTGAAAATGGGTCGGAATGGCCGTGAGTGCCAACCGGATGCATAGCCAAGGTCTTGACGGACGTCCACAAAATTTTTGGCACTTTTGACGTCGGGATCCGGATCACCCAAAAATGGTGTGCTATAGCACACGAAAAATCGTCGAAATGGGTATGCGCGCTTCGGGGCTATTTTGACCTTGAAAATGGGTCGGAATGGCCGTGAGTGCCAACCGGATGCATAGCCAAGGTCTTGACGGACGTCCACAAAAATTTTGGCACTTTTGACGTCGGGATCCGGATCACCCAAAAAATGGTGTGCTATACACGAAAAATCGTCGAAATGGGGTATGCGCGCTTCGGGGCTATTTTGACCTTGAAAATGGGTCGAATGGCCGTGAGTGCCAACCGGATGCATAGCCAAGGTCTTGACGGACGTCCACAAAATTTTTGGCACTTTTGACGTCGGGATCCGGATCACCCAAAAATGGTGTGCTATAGCACACGAAAAATTGTCAAATGGGGGTATGCGCGCTTCGGGGCTATTTTGACTTGAAAATGGGTCGGAATGGCCGTGAGTGACAAGTGGATGCATATCCAAGGTCTTGACGGACGTCCACAAAAATTTTTGGTACTTTTGATGTGTAAGACCTTGAAAAAATAGCTTAAGTGCTCTAGAGTCTAACATGTTGGTCTTAGTGTTCTAAGGTCCTAAATATGTTTAATATGTGGTATATAGGCAGTAGCTAAAGTATTAGGGGTGTTGGAAGTCAAACGTCAAGAGATGACTAAGACGTTTGACGACTAAGTCTCCTAAATGTCTAAAATGTGGTTCTATGTGTTTATGTGTGTTTCTTGGTGTTTTAAGGTTCTAAATAGAGTTATTATAGCATGTATAGTCAGTGGTTAAAGTTTCGTGAAGTTTGGAGTTCAAACGACCAAGAACGTCCAAGGCATTCGAAAGATGTGCCTTGAGTCGACCTTGTACGTCTAGGCGCGTTTCGTCGAGTTTTATGTGTGCGTTTTGGTTGAAATTCATGTGAGAGGTGTTAAACTCATATATGATCATGTTTAGGTTGGAAAAGTTCTGGAAATTATCCCCAAGGACCATCAAAGGGTCCTTGAGGAAAGGACCCAAAATCTGTTGGCAGACTGTCCCAGACAGCCTTTGCGACGGAGCTTGCGACGGATTGTCATGGCTGTGACGCCCCGTCACAAGGGTTCCGTCGTGGGGGACTTGTTCAAGGGTGTATTGGGTACCCTTGGAAAGCCATAGGAGCTGGAGATGGAGGTCCATGACGGACCGTTTCACCCGTGACGGTCCGTCACAGACAGGTCGTCACAAGCAATTCTCCTGCGCAGATTTTTCTGCCAAGTTAGGGGTGAACTTGTAAATTCACCCCATGACTAAATAAGAGTGTGGAAGGTTTATTAAGGGTATTTTGGGTATTTTAAAGGAGTATATAAGTGTTTAACACTTAGAATAATTCATTCTTCTAAAATCAAAACCCCAAAGTCCCTTAGAAAACCCAAAGACTCCATTGAAGTCCAACTTGAAGGATCAGCTTGGTGTGGCGTTTTGAAGGAGAATTCTTCATCAAAGTGAAGGATTTTCATCCTTAAGGTATGGCTTTGATCCTTGAAACTCGTTTCATCAAGGAGCCAACTTTCAAAGATGTTTTCAAAGCTTTCTAAAGAGATTTGTCCTATTTCGGGATTTCTACCATGGGTTCTTGCATAAATAATTTCTAAACATTGAATTATGATCTAATTGATATTGTATTGATGATTTCAACATAAATTACCTATGAACCCATGTGAATTGATGAACCCTAGTTTTGACTACTTATTGGGTTACTTGATATTAAGCTTATGTTGATGAATTGTTGTGTAGTTTCTTATGGGCTTTCTAATGATATAAGAATTGTGTTCAATTGACATGAAATTGATATTATATTGTTAAACCTAGATTGAATTGATGTAGATTCATTGAGTTTTATGGTTTATACTTTGAATTATTGTTCATGGCCATGGGTAAGGGCCTTGTGATGTTAAATTGGTTGATTTGGCATTGAATTGAGGTGTGGATATGGGTATGAAGGTATGCTGCCCCGTTTTCTTTAATTTGATATTAATTATACTTTGATTCTATTGTGATTGGTATGGTCCACTTATGGTGGCGGTGTTATGTGTTTAGTTTGCAATTGATGTGGCCTTGTCGGCGTTACTTTATGCAATATGATGATCATGGCCTTGTCGGCATTACTTGAAGTATACGGTGATTATGTGATATATGATAATGTATATCTATATGTGAAAGTATATGTGTTCTTATATGAAGTTATGTTAGGTTATAAGATGTTATTCCTAGGTACTTCTAGAATGACTTGTATTGTATGTTAAAGTGAAATATGTGGTGTCTTGTTTAGGTAGACTTATGTCCCTTTCTTGATGCTTTTATGAATACTAGTTTCGAACACGTGCGTTGCACGTGTATACCACGCTAATTAGTACAAATATTTTTTAAAATATAAATGTGTAATGGGTAAAATACAAGCTCGAATCGATGAGTGGTGAGCATATTCAATTGAATATCATTGGAAAACACATCATATTAAAAAAATGTTATCAAGTGAATTTCAAAAAATGCAATTCTTATAATAATATATCAAGTATTCAACTTGATAAAGTTCTTTTTTTAATGTCACAATACATAATTTAAATGTCGGCACAATGGTTGCAAAATATTTCATGCCTTGAGGTTTCAACAATTTTTAAGGAACAATAGCCTCCACCTTTTAACAGACGCATACATATCAAGAAGTTATTGTCAAAGGAGAGTAGTGTTCCGTAATAGTTGAAAGAAATTCAATCAACAATATGCCTTTTTTAGGATGATTAGTAAATCATTGTCAATTTCATAGTGTACACCTACAAAAAGTATACTAATTATTTGTTGTAAACATAATTGTGCAAGTATATAAATGACATATAAATCATAATTACATGTATATGTACCTTTTGTCCTCTTAGGCTCATTCAAACATTTTAATTTTTTCATCTGTAAATTTTGACAAAAAAAAAATATTAATTTGTATGCATGTAATTGTAATATGAGATACAACACAATCATTTATGAGATAGTAACAGCATTGTCATACTTCATAAAAAATATAACACTCCAAAAAAAAATGAATTGCGCATATGAAAAATTAAAATCATCAAACAAAAATTCAATGAAATAGAAGTATTCTCAATCGATAAATAAATAGAAAATAAAAGTATTTACTCTGTCTCTACATAAGTTTACCACAATTCATATAATTAAACATCAAATCAACAAATCAAGATTTTATAAAACAAAAGCATTTTCATCAAAAAAAAAAAAAAACAAGAAAAAGTATTACTTTACCATGGTTAAATTCAACTTCAAATGTTTATAAACTTAGATATACACTGAATATGGGATTAAGATATAAATAGGAGATATTAGGAGAGGTGAAAAGACTTATAGCAACTAATTTGAAATATAATATTTAATGTAAAATTATGTCCTTTTGTATTCTTAATATATAATATAAATAAGAAAGATAAAAAGAAATAAAAAAGTAAAAAGTTTGTAACTAATTTGACATTATATTGTTTAATGAGGAATTATGTCTTCTTGATTTAATAACGTGACCTTCCCGCGTTCTCAACTTCTTATCCATTTAGATATTAGATTAGATTAGATTCATATATTTACTTTTTTTTTAAACTTTATTTTATTAAATGTCTTTGCAATAAAAAAGGTTTTTATATATATAGCACACCAACTTAGATTAAAGATTAGTTATATAATTAATACATTATCAACGTAAGAAGCTCAAAAGTTTTATCTGCATATTGATCAATGTAGAAAGCTCAAAGTTTTTATGAAGGTTGAAAAATTAGAATATAACTTCTTAATTAATTTCCAAACAAACTCTATAACTTATTCGAAGATGCACATATATTCTATTGTATTTATATCTAATATGATTGTTGCTTAGTATTTTAATTAATTAAATATTAAATATTTTATAATACTTAAATTTAATAAAAGGATAAAATGGTAAATCAACTTTTGGGTTTTATTCTTCATGCTTATAATAATATATGATTATTATGTGATGATTTGACTTAGTATGTTAAGAGTCTTGAATAATATAAGTGAGACCTTGATGATAAGAAGGTCAATATTATGTGGAACCTTGTACTTAGTGGCGAGGTTATTAATTGTGAAGTAGTTAGCCGTAATGGTATCCTTAATGCTATGAGTGATGGACTTAGAGATGGTTGGCTGGAACGGCATCATATCATACCTTAGGAAAGTCGCGATGAGCTTCTTGTCGCTAAAGTGAGATATGCCCTAGTGGAACTTGCTTTGGTAGGGTGAATGTAAAGGAGGTCGTGAACTAGATAAGGACCTATTTATGTGAACCTTAATGTGAACTAATCTATGAGAACAAAGGCTAGCACCGAGTGAGTATGGTAAGGGAAGTAATCCTAGTGAAGCACGAGACTAGATTGCAAAGGAACCCTTCATATTCCTTAACCATGTGCCTACATGGGATGTGTCCAAGTTCTACCATTGGCAAGTAGAACAACCTCATCGAAGTAGGATAGAACTTCGGATTCCATGTCTTGCTACCATGGTCTATGTCGGTTATTGCCTATTCTCATCATGTGGAATACCTTTTAGCATTAGATAAGTTTATGAGGTTTAGGTGGTGGTATGGGACGCTATCTAGACATTGCACAATAGACTTTGAAGGTGTTATGTGGAGTTCCTAGGTCTTGTCCAAAGACCATTATGTGATCCATTATGTGAGTGTCTTATGTGATGATTTATGTGAGTGTCTTATATGATGTATGAGTCTTAATGAATTAATGAATTAATGAACAATGTTAGTAACTATGTAAATGGTTGAGTACCTAATCTAAGTGACTTAAGCATTCCTTAGCTAAAGTATGAGGAGGACATGAAAGGATGGTCTCTTCATGTCTTATCTTTGGAAGTCTTGAGGATGACTCTAGTTAGGGAAGTTGGTTAATCTTGTTGACATGATCTAAACCTTAGGAAGTCTTAAGGACTATTTAGGTAATCTTGGAGAGGTCATTGCACTATGGAAATATCTTCTTGATTTACTTAAGTAGGTCTTTTGATAGGCTTTGGAAAGAGAATGTCTTCTAATTTAAGTGATGGTGTATTTAGTGAGAATGATTCTATTTAAGGTAGTCTATAGGATATCTTGTGTGTGTGTGAAAGGGATTGTATGGGCGGTCGCTCCACACTTACTCAAGTGAACCTTGGAATTGACCTTTGGTAGAGGAATCTTACATGGATGTTTATGGTTGTTTTCTAAGTGTGTATGTGACTCATCGTAGGTAATCTTAAGGGTCGTTTAGGCACATCTAGAGAGGGTGTATGGGCGGTCTCTCTTTGTGTGACTTAAGTGAATATTAGGATGACTTTAAGTGAGGGAATTACATGCTAGGAAGACTTAGGGTGAAGGTTTGGACTTCACTGTAACAGTGAAGGGACTTCACTGTACAGTGAAGTGACTCACTGTAAATTGAGCCTTATAAATATTATCTTTGGTTTAATGTTATCTTATGTGTTTCTTAATTGATAAATGATGTTCTTATGTTTAAACTATGATTTCTAAATGAAAAGATGCATATTTCCAATAAAGTCCGTTTTCATGATTTTTATGCATATAGCCATACTTAGTACATGTGGTTGTACTAATTCCATGCTTTATTTTCTATCTATAGTCCTTGGTAGGTAAGGGAGCTTGGAGAAGAAGACTTGGGCATTAGAAGAATCGTCCGAGTAGAAGAGTTCAAGTATGTCCTCATTGTTTCGAGGGCATATAAGTCGTTTTATGTTTCTTTTATGAAATATTGTACAAGACTATGTTATTTCTATTTTTCGTATTAAAGTACTCTTGTGTCTTAAGTTGATGAGATCGAGACTTAGTATTTCTATATGAAAGAGTTTTAAAGACTATTTTATGTTTTAGTAAAAAGTTTTAATTCCGCACTACTTTTCATTATGTATATGCGATGAATGATATGAATGAGGCTTGTCTTAGAACTCTGAGAGTTCGACGACGCCGGTCGCAATCCAAGATTGCACCCTATCTTCTAGGGTATGGTCTCGGGTTGTGACAAAGTTGGTATCAGAGCATAGGTTGGTGAAAGTAGTATTAGGTATCAAAAAGTCTCATCAAATCACGTCTAGTAGAGTCTTGACCATTGGTGTGAGTCGCGACACATCTATGGGCGAGAGGCTATAGGACGATAGAGTTTCCCTTCTTTTCTACTCCTATATCGTGCGGTAGAGTAAATGTTATGATTATCCTTCTTATTAGTTTTCTTGTGTTTTCTAGGAGGATGGCCGCTAGAAGGATGGAAGAGGAGAGGGTGAATGAGGAAGTTCTTTCTCAAGTTGAGCAAGTTGAGCAAGGTGCTCAAGGTGAGCAAGGTGTCCAAGGTGGGCAAGGTGATGATGTGCCTCCCCAAGGTGATCATGTTCCTAATGTGGATGGAGGTAATGAGGTACCGGAGTTGTCTAATAGGGTGATTGGAGAGGCTTTGAGGGCTTTGGCTCAAGCCGTAACTACTCAAATCAATTCGAGTATGGTGCCTAGGGTTATGGAGAGCACTATGACTTCTAGGTTGAGAGACTTAGTGAGGGAAGAATGCTATGCGACTATACTACGTGATAATGTGGCCTTATCTAGACACTTGATGTATGCACAATCATGTGAAGAATCTAATCTTGGGAGGAAGTCAAGTAGCTTGAAGAGGGGTGTTGCTAGTGATCAAGTGCAACCTAGGTTCAAAAAGAGGGTTCAATCTCAAGATGGACCTAGAGTTCCTAAGAAGAAGTTTGAGAAAGGAGGTGGTTCTAAGGATAGCAAGCCTACTTGTGCCAATTGTGGCAAAGGTCACTATGGTGAGTGCTTATTGGGTACCGGAAATTGTTTTGGTTGTGGTAAGGGAGGACATAAGGCTAGAGATTGTCCTATGATTGCTTCTAGGAAGGAGGGCAAGAGAGTTGAGCCTAGTGTTCCAAAGGATGATGCTCCAACTAAGAGGCGTTTCTATGCACTTCGAACTAGAATTGAGAAGTCGGGTGATGGTGATGATGATGTTGGTAAGTTCTTGTTTCCCTTTAGATAATATGAGTTCCTTCTAAGTGGGGGAGTATGGTTTGTAGATGGGATAGAAGTTTCTTGAATTGTTGCATGTGCATGATGTTTAGGAGTTTTGTTGAAATTGAATTTCATTTACTTCTTGCATTGTGTGATTTATGAATCTTTGAGCATGTTTTATGATGTGTTTACATGATGTTATCTTGCATTCTAGCATGTTTATATAAAGAATTGCCTAAAGATTGCATTTTTGGAAAAGTTGCTAAAATAACTGCTTCTTTGTGAACTGTTCACTGTAATTTTTTTGAGAAAATGACTTATTGATTCTTTGGTCTAAAATTCTTGTTATGTGGTTAGAACTGATGTATATGAGTATGATGTTGAATATAAAATGAGTTTTTGCTATTTGTATGGAAGCATGTGAGTTTTGTAGCATAACGAGTTATAGAATTGTCTTCTAGTTTCTTGTTGTGTTGTGAATCTCTAGATTATGTGAAATTGATGATTTCTTATTAAATATGTGTTGTATGGCTTGGTTATGTGCTTCTATTTGAAATCTCTAATCTTGGAAGTGTTCGGAGAGTGGCAAGTGCCATTCGAGGACGAATGTTGTCCAAGTGGGGGAGATTGTAAGACCTTGAAAAAATAGCTTAAGTGCTCTAGAGTCTAACATGTTGGTCTTACTGTTATAAGGTCCTAAATATGTTTAATATGTGCTATACAGGCAGTAGCTAAAGTATTAGGGGTGTTGGAAGTCAAACGTCAAGAGATGACTAAGACGTTTGACGACTAAGTCTCCTAAATGTCTAAAATGTGGTTCTATGTGTTTATGTGTGTTTCTTGGTGTTTTAAGGTTCTAAATAGAGTTATTATAGCATGTATAGTCAGTGGTTAAAGTTTCGTGAAGTTTGGAGTTCAAACGACCAAGAACGTCCAAGGCATTCGAAAGATGTGCCTTGAGTCGACCTTGTACGTCTAGGCGCGTTTCGTCGAGTTTTATGTGTGCGTTTTGGTTGAAATTCATGTGAGAGGTGTTAAACTCATATATGATCATGTTTAGGTTGGAAAAGTCTTGGAAATTATCCCCAAGGACCATCAAAGGGTCCTTGAGGAAAGGACCCAAAATCTGTTGGCAGACTGTCCCAGACAGCCTTTGCGACGGAGCTTGCGACGGATTGTCATGGCTGTGACGCCCCGTCACAAGGGTTCCGTCGTGGGGGACTTGTTCAAGGGTGTATGGGGTACCCTTGGAAATCCATAGGAGCTGGAGATGGAGGTCCATGACGGACCGTTTCACCCGTGACGGTCCGTCACAGACAGGTCGTCACAAGCAATTCTCCTGCGCAGATTTTTCTGCCAAGTTAGGGGTGAACTTGTAAATTCACCCCATGACTAAATAAGAGTGTGGAAGGTTTATTAAGGGTATTTTGGGTATTTTAAAGGAGTATATAAGTGTTTAACACTTAGAATAATTCATTCTTCAAAAATCAAAAAACCAAAGTCCCTTAGAAAACCCAAAGACTCCATTGAAGTCCAACTTGAAGGATCAGCTTGGTGTGGCGTTTTGAAGGAGAATTCTTCATCAAAGTGAAGGATTTTCATCCTTAAGGTATGGCTTTGATCCTTGAAACTCGTTTCATCAAGGAGCCAACTTTCAAAGATGTTTTCAAAGCTTTCTAAAGAGATTTGTCCTATTTCGGGATTTCTACCATGGGTTCTTGCATAAATGATTTCTAAACATTGAATTATGATCTAATTGATATTGTATTGATGATTTCAACATAAATTACCTATGAACCCATGTGAATTGATGAACCCTAGTTTTGACTACTTATTGGGTTACTTGATATTAAGCTTATGTTGATGAATTGTTGTGTAGTTTCTTATGGGCTTTCTAATGATATAAGAATTGTGTTCAATTGACATGAAATTGATATTATATTGTTAAACCTAGATTGAATTGATGTAGATTCATTGAGTTTTATGGTTTATACTTTGAATTATTGTTCATGGCCATGGGTAAGGGCCTTGTGATGTTAAATTGGTTGATTTGGCATTGAATTGAGGTGTGGATATGGGTATGAAGGTATGCTGCCCCGTTTTCTTTAATTTGATATTAATTATACTTTGATTCTATTGTGATTGGTATGGTCCACTTATGGTGGCGGTGTTATGTGTTTAGTTTGCAATTGATGTGGCCTTGTCGGCGTTACTTTATGCAATATGATGATCATGGCCTTGTCGGCATTACTTGAAGTATACGATGATTATGTGATATATGATAATGTATATCTATATGTGAAAGTATATGTGTTCTTATATGAAGTTATGTTAGGTTATAAGATGTTATTCCTAGGTACTTCTAGAATGACTTGTATTGTATGTTAAAGTGAAATATGTGGTGTCTTGTTTAGGTAGACTTATGTCCCTTTCTTGATGCTTTTATGAATACTAGTTTCGAACACGTGCGTTGCACGTGTATACCACGCTAATTAGTACAAATATTTTTTAAAATATAAATGTGTAATGGGTAAAATACAAGCTCGAATCGATGAGTGGTGAGCATATTCAATTGAATATCATTGGAAAACACATCATATTAAAAAAATGTTATCAAGTGAATTTCAAAAAATGCAATTCTTATAATAATATATCAAGTATTCAACTTGATAAAGTTCTTTTTTTAATGTCACAATACATAATTTAAATGTCGGCACAATGGTTGCAAAATATTTCATGCCTTGAGGTTTCAACAATTTTTAAGGAACAATAGCCTCCACCTTTTAACAGACGCATACATATCAAGAAGTTATTGTCAAAGGAGAGTAGTGTTCCGTAATAGTTGAAAGAAATTCAATCAACAATATGCCTTTTTTAGGATGATTAGTAAATCATTGTCAATTTCATAGTGTACACCTACAAAAGTATACTAATTATTTGTTGTAAACATAATTGTGCAAGTATATAAATGACATATAAATCATAATTACATGTATATGTACCTTTTGTCCTCTTAGGCTCATTCAAACATTTTAATTTTTTCATCTGTAAATTTTGACAAAAAAAAATATTAATTTGTATGCATGTAATTGTAATATGAGATACAACACAATCATTTATGAGATAGTAACAGCATTGTCATACTTCATAAAAAATATAACACTCCAAAAAAAAATGAATTGCGCATATGAAAAATTAAAATCATCAAACAAAAACTCAATGAAATAGAAGTATTCTCAATCGATAAATAAATAGAAAATAAAAGTATTTACTCTGTCTCTACATAAGTTTACCACCATTCATATAATTAAACATCAGATCAACAAATCAAGATTTTATAAAACAAAAGCATTTTCATCAAAAAAAAAAAAAACAAGAAAAAGTATTACTTTACCATGGTTAAATTCAACTTCAAATGTTTATAAACTTAGATATACACTGAATATGGGATTAAGATATAAATAGGAGATATTAGGAGAGGTGAAAAGACTTATAGCAACTAATTTGAAATATAATATTTAATGTAAAATTATGTCCTTTTGTATTCTTAATATATAATATAAATAAGAAAGATAAAAAGAAATAAAAAAGTAAAAAGTTTGTAACTAATTTGACATTATATTGTTTAATGAGGAATTATGTCTTCTTGATTTAATAACGTGACCTTCCCGCGTTCTCAACTTCTTATCCATTTAGATATTAGATTAGATTAGATTCATATATTTACTTTTTTTTTAAACTTTATTTTATTAAATGTCTTTGCAATAAAAAAGGTTTTTATATATATAGCACACCAACTTAGATTAAAGATTAGTTATATAATTAATACATTATCAACGTAAGAAGCTCAAAAGTTTTATCTGCATATTGATCAATGTAGAAAGCTCAAAGTTTTTATGAAGGTTGAAAAATTAGAATATAACTTCTTAATTAATTTCCAAACAAACTCTATAACTTATTCGAAGATGCACATATATTCTATTGTATTTATATCTAATATGATTGTTGCTTAGTATTTTAATTAATTAAATATTAAATATTTTATAATACTTAAATTTAATAAAAGGATAAAATGGTAAATCAACTTTTGGGTTTTATTCTTCATGCTTATAATAATATATGATTATTATGTGATGATTTGACTTAGTATGTTAAGAGTCTTGAATAATATAAGTGAGACCTTGATGATAAGAAGGTCAATATTATGTGGAACCTTGTACTTAGTGGCGAGGTTATTAATTGTGAAGTAGTTAGCCGTAATGGTATCCTTCATGCTATGAGTGATGGACTTAGGGATGGTTGGCTGGAACGGCATCATATCATACCTTAGGAAAGTCGCGATGAGCTTCTTGTCGCTAAAGTGAGATATGCCCTAGTGGAACTTGCTTTGGTAGGGTGAATGTAAAGGAGGTCGTGAACTAGATAAGGACCTATTTATGTGAACCTTAATGTGAACTAATCTATGAGAACAAAGGCTAGCACCGAGTGAGTATGGTAAGGGAAGTAATCCTAGTGAAGCACGAGACTAGATTGCAAAGGAACCCTTCATATTCCTTAACCATGTGCCTACATGGGATGTGTCCAAGTTCTACCATTGGCAAGTAGAACAACCTCATCGAAGTAGGATAGAACTTCGGATTCCATGTCTTGCTACCATGGTCTATGTCGGTTATTGCCTATTCTCATCATGTGGAATACCTTTTAGCATTAGATAAGTTTATGAGGTTTAGGTGGTGGTATGGGACGCTATCTAGACATTGCACAATAGACTTTGAAGGTGTTATGTGGAGTTCCTAGGTCTTGTCCAAATACCATTATGTGATCCATTATGTGAGTGTCTTATGTGATGATTTATGTGAGTGTCTTATATGATGTATGAGTCTTAATGAATTAATGAATTAATGAACTATGTTAGTAACTATGTAAATGGTTGAGTACCTAATCTAAGTGACTTAAGCATTCCTTAGCTAAAGTATGAGGAGGACATGAAAGGATGGTCTCTTCATGTCTTATCTTTGGAAGTCTTGAAGATGACTCTAGTTAGGGAAGTTGGTTAATCTTGTTGACATGATCTAAACCTTAGGAAGTCTTAAGGACTATTTAGGTAATCTTGGAGAGGTCATTGCACTATGGAAATATCTTCTTGATTTACTTAAGTAGGTCTTTTGATAGGCTTTGGAAAGAGAATGTCTTCTAATTTAAGTGATGGTGTATTTAGTGAGAATGATTCTATTTAAGGTAGTCTATAGGATCTCTTGTGTGTGTGTGAAAGGGATTGTATGGGCGGTCGCTCCACACTTACTCAAGTGAACCTTGGAATTGACCTTTGGTAGAGGAATCTTACATGGATGTTTATGGTTATTTTCTAAGTGTGTATGTGACTCATCGTAGGTAATCTTAAGGGTCGTTTAGGCACATCTAGAGAGGGTGTATGGGCGGTCTCTCTTTGTGTGACTTAAGTGAATCTTAGGATGACTTTAAGTGAGGGAATTACATGCTAGGAAGACTTAGGGTGAGGGTTTGGACTTCACTGTAACAGTGAAGGGACTTCACTGTACAGTGAAGTGACTCACTGTAAATTGAGCCTTATAAATATTATCTTTGGTTTAATGTTATCTTATGTGTTTCTTAATTGATAAATGATGTTCTTATGTTTAAACTATGATTTCTAAATGAAAAGATGCATATTTCCAATAAAGTCCGTTTTCATGATTTTTATGCATATAGCCATACTTAGTACATGTGGTTGTACTAATTCCATGCTTTATTTTCTATCTATAGTCCTTGGTTGGTAAGGGAGCTTGGAGAAGAAGACTTGGGCATTAGAAGAATCGTCCGAGTAGAAGAGTTCAAGTATGTCATGTTTCTTTTATGAAATATTGTACAAGACTATGTTATTTCTATTTTTCGTATTAAAGTACTCTTGTGTCTTAAGTTGATGAGATCGAGACTTAGTATTTCTATATGAAAGAGTTTTAAAGACTATTTTATGTTTTAGTAAAAAGTTTTAATTCCGCACTACTTTTCATTATGTATATGCGATGAATGATATGAATGAGGCTTGTCTTAGAACTCTGAGAGTTCGACGACGCCGGTCGTAATCCAAGATTGCACCCTATCTTCTAGGGTATGGTCTCGGGTTGTGACATGATGTCGGGATCCGGATCATCCAAAAAATGGTGTGCTATAGCACATGAAAAATCGTCGAAATTGGGGTATGCGCGCTTCGGGGCTATTTTGACCTTGAAAATGGGTCGGAATGGCCATGAGTGCCAACCGGATGTATAGCCAAGGTCTTTACGGACGTCCACAAAAAGTTTTGGCAATTTTGACGTAGGGATCCGGATCACCCAAAAATGGTGTGCTATAGCACACGAAAAATCATCAAAATGGGGGTATGCGCGCTTCGGGGCTATTTTGACCTTGAAAATGGGTCGGAATGGCCGTGAGGGCCAACCGGATGCATAGCCAAGGTCTTGACGGACGTCCACAAAATGTTTTGGCACTTTTGACGTCGGGATCCGGATCACCCAAAAATGGTGTGTTATAGCACACGAAAAATCGTCGAAATGGAGGTATGCGCGCTTCGGGGCTATTTTGAACTTGAAAATGGGTCGGAATGGCCGTGAGTGCCAAGCGGATGCATAGCCAAGGTCTTGACGGACGTCCAAAAAATATTTTGGCACTTTTGACGTCGGGATCTGGATCACCCAAAAAATGATGTGCTATAGCACACGAAAAATCATTGAAATGGGGTATGCGCGCTTCGGGGCTATTTTGACCTTGAAAATGGGTCTGAATGGCCGTGAGTGCCAACCGGATGCATAGACAAGGTCTTGACGGACGTCCACAAAAATTTTGGCATTTTGACGTCGAGATCCGGATCACCCAAAAATGGTGTGCTATAGCACACGAAAAATCGTCGAAATGGGGATATGCGCGCTTCGGGCTATTTTGACTTTGAAAATGGGTCGGAATGGCTGTGAGGGCCAACCGGATGCATAGCCAAGGTCTTGACGGACGTCCAAAAATTTTTGGCACTTTTGACGTCGGGATCCGGATCACCCAAAAAATGGTGTGCTATAGCACACGAAAAATCGTCGAAATGGAGGTATGCGCGCTTCGGGCTATTTTGACCTTGAAAATGGATCAGAATGGCCGTGAGTGCCAACCGGATGCATATCAAGGTCTTGACGGACGTCCACAAATTTTTTGGCACTTTTGACGTCAGGATCTGGATCACCCAAAAAATGGTGTGCTATAGCACACGAAAAATTGTCGAAATGGGTATGCGCGCTTCGAGGCTATTTTACCTTAAAATGGATCAGAATGGCCGTGAGGCCAACGGATGCATAGCCAAGTCTTGACGGACGTCCACAAAACTTTTGGCACTTTTGACGTCGGGATCCGGATCACCCAAAAATGGTGTGCTATAGCACACGAAAAATGTCGAAATGGGGTATGCGCGCTTCGGGGCTATTTTGACCTTGAAAATGGGTCGGAATGGCCGTGAGGCCAACCGGATGCATAGCCAAGGTCTTGACGGACGTCCACAAAAATTTTGGCACTTTTGACGTCGGGATCCGGATCACCCAAAAAATGGTGTGCTATAGCACACGAAAAATTGTCGAAATGGGGGTATGCGAGCTTCGGGGCTATTTGACCTTGAAAATGGGTTGGAATGGCCGTGAGTGCCAAGGATGCATAGCCAAGGTCTTGACGGACGTCCACAAAATTTTGGCACTTTTGACGTCGGGATCCGGATCACCCAAAAATGGTGTGCTATAGCACACGAAAAATCGTCGAAATGGGGTATGCGCGCTTCGGGGCTATTTTGACCTTGAAAATGGGTCAGAATGGCCGTGAGTGCCAACCGGATGCATAACCAAGGCTTGACGGACGTCCACAAAAATTTTGGCACTTTTAACGTCGGGATCCGGATCACCCAAAAATGGTGTGCTATAGCACACGAAAAATCGTCGAAATGGGGTATGCGCGCTTCGGGCTATTTTGACCTTGAAAATGGGTCGAATGGCCGTGAGGGCCAACCGGATGCATAGCCAAGGTCTTGACGGACGTCCACAAAAATTTTGGCACTTTTGACGTCGGGATCCGGATCACCCAAAAAATGGTGTGCTATAGCACACGAAAAATCGTCGAAATGGGGGTATGCGCGCTTCGGGGCTATTTTGACCTTGAAAATGGGTCGGAATGGCCGTGAGGAACCGGATGCATAGCCAAGGTCTTGACGGACGTCCACAAAAAATTTTGGCACTTTTGACGTCGGGATCCGGATCACCCAAAAATGGTGTGCTATAGCACACGAAAAATCGTCGAAATGGGGTATGCGCGCTTCGGGGCTATTTTGACCTTGAAAATGGGTCGGAATGGCCGTGAGGGCCAACCGGATGCATAGCCAAGGTCTTGACGGACGTCCACAAAATTTTGGCACTTTTGACGTCGGGATCCGGATCACCCAAAAAATGGTGTGCTATAGCACACGAAAATCATCGAAATGGGGGTATGCGCGCTTCGGGGCTATTTTGACCTTGAAAATGGGTCGGAATGGCCGTGAGGCCAACCGGATGCATAGCCAAGGTCTTGACGGACGTCCACAAAATTTTTGGCACTTTTGACGTCGGGATCCGGATCACCCAAAAAATGGTGTGCTATAGCACACGAAAAATCATCGAAATGGGGTATGCGCGCTTCGGGGCTATTTTGACCTTGAAAATGGGTCGGAATGGCCGTGAGGGCCAACCGGATGCATAGCCAAGGTCTTGACGGACGTCCACAAAATTTTTGGCACTTTTGACGTCGGGATCCGGATCACCCAAAAAATGGTGTGCTATAGCACACGAAAAATCGTCGAAATGGGGGTATGCGCGCTTCGGGGCTATTTTGACCTTGAAAATGGGTCGGAATGGCCGTGAGGCCAACCGGATGCATAGCCAAGGTCTTGACGGACGTCCACAAAATTTTGGCACTTTTGACGTCGGGATCCGGATCACCCAAAAAATGGTGTGCTATAGCACACGAAAAATCGTCGAAATGGGGGTATGCGCGCTTCGGGGCTATTTTGACCTTGAAAATGGGTCGGAATGGCCGTGAGGCCAACCGGATGCATAGCCAAGGTCTTGACGGACGTCCACAAAAATTTTGGCACTTTTGACGTCGGGATCCGGATCACCCAAAAAATGGTGTGCTATAGCACACGAAAAATCGTCGAAATGGGGGTATGCGCGCTTCGGGGCTATTTTGACCTTGAAAATGGGTCGGAATGGCCGTGAGGGCCAACCGGATGCATAGCCAAGGTCTTGACGGACGTCCACAAAAATTTTGGCACTTTTGACGTCGGGATCCGGATCACCCAAAAAATGGTGTGCTATAGCACACGAAAAATCGTCGAAATGGGGTATGCGCGCTTCGGGGCTATTTTGACCTTGAAAATGGGTCGGAATGGCCGTGAGGCCAACCGGATGCATAGCCAAGGTCTTGACGGACGTCCACAAAAATTTTGGCACTTTTGACGTCGGGATCCGGATCACCCAAAAATGGTGTGCTATAGCACACGAAAAATCGTCGAAATGGGGTATGCGCGCTTCGGGGCTATTTTGACCTTGAAAATGGGTCGGAATGGCCGTGAGGGCCAACGGATGCATAGCCAAGGTCTTGACGGACGTCCACAAAAATTTTGGCACTTTTGACGTCGGGATCCGGATCACCCAAAAAATGGTGTGCTATAGCACACGAAAAATCGTCGAAATGGGGGTATGCGCGCTTCGGGGCTATTTTGACCTTGAAAATGGGTCGGAATGGCCGTGAGGCCAACCGGATGCATAGCCAAGGTCTTGACGGACGTCCACAAAAATTTTGGCACTTTTGACGTCGGGATCCGGATCACCCAAAAAATGGTGTGCTATAGCACACGAAAAATCGTCGAAATGGGGTATGCGCGCTTCGGGCTATTTTGACCTTGAAAATGGGTCGGAATGGCCGTGAGGCCAACCGGATGCATAGCCAAGGTCTTGACGGACGTCCACAAAATTTTGGCACTTTTGACGTCGGGATCCGGATCACCCAAAAAATGGTGTGCTATAGCACACGAAAAATCGTCGAAATGGGGGTATGCGCGTTCGGGGCTATTTTGACCTTGAAAATGGGTCGGAATGGCCGTGAGGGCCAACCGGATGCATAGCCAAGGTCTTGACGGACGTCCACAAAATTTTTGGCACTTTTGACGTCGGGATCCGGATCACCCAAAAAATGGTGTGCTATAGCACACGAAAAATCGTCGAAATGGGGGTATGCGCGCTTCGGGGCTATTTTGACCTTGAAAATGGGTCGGAATGGCCGTGAGGCCAACCGGATGCATAGCCAAGGTCTTGACGGACGTCCACAAAAATTTTGGCACTTTTGACGTCGGGATCCGGATCACCCAAAAAATGGTGTGCTATAGCACACGAAAAATCGTCGAAATGGGGTATGCGCGCTTCGGGGCTATTTTGACCTTGAAAATGGGTCGGAATGGCCGTGAGGGCCAACCGGATGCATAGCCAAGGTCTTGACGGACGTCCACAAAATTTTGGCACTTTTGACGTCGGGATCCGGATCACCCAAAAATGGTGTGCTATAGCACACGAAAAATCGTCGAAATGGGGGTATGCGCGCTTCGGGCTATTTTGACCTTGAAAATGGGTCGGAATGGCCGTGAGGCCAACCGGATGCATAGCCAAGGTCTTGACGGACGTCCACAAAAATTTTGGCACTTTTGACGTCGGGATCCGGATCACCCAAAAAATGGTGTGCTATAGCACACGAAAAATCGTCGAAATGGGGTATGCGCGCTTCGGGGCTATTTTGACCTTGAAAATGGGTCGGAATGGCCGTGAGGCCAACCGGATGCATAGCCAAGGTCTTGACGGACGTCCACAAAATTTTTGGCACTTTTGACGTCGGGATCCGGATCACCCAAAAAATGGTGTGCTATAGCACACGAAAAATCGTCGAAATGGGGTATGCGCGCTTCGGGGCTATTTTGACCTTGAAAATGGGTCGGAATGGCCGTGAGGCCAACCGGATGCATAGCCAAGGTCTTGACGGACGTCCACAAAATTTTTGGCACTTTTGACGTCGGGATCCGGATCACCCAAAAAATGGTGTGCTATAGCACACGAAAAATCGTCGAAATGGGGTATGCGCGCTTCGGGCTATTTTGACCTTGAAAATGGGTCGGAATGGCCGTGAGGGCCAACCGGATGCATAGCCAAGGTCTTGACGGACGTCCACAAAATTTTTGGCACTTTTGACGTCGGGATCCGGATCACCCAAAAAATGGTGTGCTATAGCACACGAAAAATCGTCGAAATGGGGGTATGCGCGCTTCGGGGCTATTTTGACCTTGAAAATGGGTCGAATGGCCGTGAGTGCCAACGGATGCATAGCCAAGGTCTTGACGGACGTCACAAAATTTTTGGCACTTTTGACGTCGGGATCCGGATCACCCAAAAATGGTGTCTATAGCACACGAAAAATCATCGAAATGGGGGTATGCGCGCTTCGGGGCTATTTTGACCTTGAAAATGGGTCGGAATGGCCGTGAGTGCCAACCGGATGCATAGCCAAGGTCTTGACGGATCCACAAAATTTTGGCACTTTTGACGTCGGATCCGGATCACCAAAAATGGTGTGCTATAGCACGACGAAAAATCATCGAAATGGGGGTATGCGCGCTTTGGGGCTATTTGACTTGAAAATGGGTCGAATGGCCGAGTGAGGCCAATGGATGCATAGCCCCAAGGTCTTGACGGACGTCCAATTTTTTTGGCAGCTTTTGACATCGGGGATCCGATCACCCAAAAAGTGTGTGCTATACGCACACGAAAAATCATCGAATGGGGGGAGATGCGCTCTTCGGGACCTAATTTGACCTTGAAAATGGTCGGATTGGCCCGTGAGTGCCAACCGGGATGCATAGCCAAGGTCTTGACGGACGTCCAAAAATTTTTTGGCACTTTGGACGTCGGGAAGTCCGGATCTACCAAAATGTGTGCTATAGCACACGAACAAATCGTCAAAAATGGGGTATGCGCGCTTCGGGGCATTTTTGACCTTGGAAAATGGGTCGAAGGCCGTGAGTGCCAACCGGAATTGCATACCAAGGTCTTAGAAAGACGTCCAAAAATATTGGCATTGACGTCGGGATCCCGAATCACCCAAAATTGGTCGGTGCTATAGAACACGGAAAAATCGTCGAATGGGGGGTATGCACGCTTTGGGGCATTTATCAGTGAAAAATGGGGTCGGAATGGCGCTGAGTGCAAGCGTGATGCATATCCAAGGTCTTTTACCGGCCGGTCCATAAAAGTTTTGGCAATTTGACGAGTCGGGATCTCCGGATCACCCAAAAAAGGTGTGCTAGCAGACACAGGAAAATCGTGGAAATCGGGTAATGGCGCAGCTTCGCCGGCTATTTTTGACCTTGAAATGGGTCCAGCAATGGCCGTGATGCCCACTGGATTGCATAAGCCAAGGGTCTTGGACGGACGTCCACAAAAATTTTTGGACATTTGACGTCGGGATCCGGAGCACCCAAATAAATGGTGTGCTATAGCCACACGAAAAATCGTCGGAAATGGGGAGCGCGCTTCGGGCTATTTTGACCTTTGAAAATGGGTCGGAATGGCCTGTACGAGTGCCAACCCGGATGCATATGCCAAGCTTGAAAGACGTCAAAAAAATATTTTGGCAAACTTTGACGTCGGATCCAATCACCCAAAAAATGGTGTGCTCATAAGATCAGGAGAAAAATCGTCGCAATGGGGTATGCACGCTTTGGGAGCTATGTTTAAATCGTGAAAATGGGTCGGAATGGCGTGAGAGTGCCACAGCGTATGCATATCCAAAGGGTCTTATCGGACGTCCAAGATAAAAGTTTGGCCAATGACGTCGGGATCCGGATACCCAAAAAATGGTGTGCTACAGAACCAGGGAAAATCGTCGCGAACATGGGGTAATGCGCGCTTCGGGGTCTATTGACCTTGAAAATGGGTCAGAAATGGCGTGAGTGCAACTGGATGCATACAAGGTCTTGACGGACGTCCACTAAATTTTTGGGCACTTTGACGTCGGGAATCGGATCACCAAAAAATGGTGTGCTAAGAAACGAAAAATCGTCGAAATGGGGTATGCGCGCTTTGGGACTAATTTTGACTTGAAAAATGGGTCGGTTGGGCGTGAGTGCCAACCGGAATGCATAGACAAGGTCTTGACGGACGTTCCACGAAATTTTGGCCTTTTGACGTCGGGATTCGGAATCACTCCAAAATGGTGTGGCTATAGCCACCACGAATCTGCGCAAAATCGGTCGAACAATGGGGGTATGCGCGTTCGGGCTATTTTGACTCTTGAAAATTGGTCGGAATGCGATCGAATTGCAAAGCGGATGCCATCATGCCAGGTCTCACGGACGTCACAAAATTTTTTTGGCACTTTTGACGCTCGGGATCCGGATCACCAAAAAATCGGTGGTGCTATAGAACACGAAAAATCATCGAAAGTGGGGGTAAATGCGAGCTTCGGGACTCTTTACCTTGAAAATCGGGCTCGGATTGGCCGTGAGTGCAATCCGGATGCAAGCCAAGGTCTTGACGGACGTCCACGAAAAAAATTTTGGCAACTTTGACGTCGGATCCGGGATCACCCAAAAATGGTGTGCTATATCACACGAAAAATCTCAAATGGGGATATATGCGCGCTTCGGGGTTCATTTTGACCTTGAAAATGGGTCGGAATGGCCCGTGAGGCCAGACCCAGATGCATAGCTCAAGGATCTTGAAAGACGTCCACAAAAATATTTGGCACTTTTGACGTCGGGACCGATCACCAAAATGGTGTGCTAATAAGAACACGAAAAAATCGGTCGAAATGGGGGGTATGCGCGCTTGGGGCTATTTTAATCTTGAAAATGGGTCCGGAATGGCCGGAGTGCCAAGGGATGCATGATCCAATGTCTTTTACGGAGCCACAAAAAAGTTTTGGCACTTTTTCTTTTTGACGTAGGCATCAGGAATCACCCAAAAAAATGGTGTGCCTAAGAACACGAATCGTACGAAATGGGGTATGCGCGCTTCATCGGGCTTTTTGAACCTTGAAAATGGGTCGGAATGGCCCGTGAGAGTCCAATCTGGATGGCATAGCCAAGGTCTTGACGACGTCCACAAAAATTTTTGGCCTTTGACGTTCGGGATCCGGATACCTACCAAAATGGGTGCTATAGCACACGAAAACTCTCGAAATGGGGGGTATGCCCGCGCTTAGGGATCTATTGACCTTGAGAATAATGGTCAGCTTGGCCGTGAGTGCACCCACCGATCCTAGACAAGGTCTTGACGGACGTCCACTCACTTTTTTGGCACTTTGAACGTCGGGATTACGGCATACAAAAATGGTGTGCTATAGCACACGAAAAATCGCAGAAATGGGGTATGGCGCGTTTCGGGCTTATTTGATTTGGGAAAATGGGTCGGAATGCCGTAGAATGCAAGCCCGAAATGTCGAATATCCAAGGTCTTGACGGACGTCCACAACATTTTTGGCCTTTTGACGTCGGATCCGAATCACGCAAAAAATGGTGTGTTAGCACACGAAGAAAATCACGAAATGGGGGATTTGCGCCTTCAGTGGTATTTGACCTGAAAATGGTCAGATTGGCCGTGAGGCCAATCGGATGCCATATCAAGGTCTTGACGGACGTACACAAAATTTTTGGCACTTTTGACGTCGGGATCACGGAGCACAAAAATGTGTCTATAGCATACGAAAAATCATTGAAATGGGGGTAGTGCCGCGCTTTGGGGCTATTTGATCTTGAAAATGGGTCGGAATGCCCGTGAGTACCAAGAGGAGCCATAGCCAAGGCTTCGAACGGAATCCACAAAATTTTTGGCACTTTGACATCGGATCCCGGATCACACAAAAAGGTCTAATAGCACGACGAAAAATCGTGAAATGGGGGTATGGCGCGCTTCGGGGCCTATTTGATCTTGCAAATGGGTCGGAAATGGCCGTGAGGCCAAGCGGAATCATAGCCAAGGTTTGACTGTGTCACAGAAAATAAATTTGTCACTTTTGACGTCGGATCCGG
>JAJJBR010000547.1:0-18338 GCA_022817965.1 Solanum lycopersicoides | reverse complement strand
TCAAGGTCAAATAGGCCCCGAAGCTCGCGATACCCCCATATCGACGATTTTTCGTGTGCTATAGCACACCATTTTTTCGGTGATGCCGGATCCGATGTCAAAAATGCCAAAAAATTTTTGTAGACGTCGTCAAGAGACCTTGGCCTATTGCCATCCGAATGGACCTCACGGCCATTCCGACCCATTTTCAAGGTTCAAAATAGCTCCCGATAATGCGACGCGCATCCCCATTTCGGCGATTTTGGGTGTAATAGCACACCATTTTTTTGGTGATCCGGATCTGACGTCAAAAGTGCTTAAACTTTTTTTGTGGAGTCCTTCAAGACCTGGCTATGCATCGTTGGCCCTCACGCAAATTTCGAAACCCATTTTCAAGGTCAAAATAGCCCGAGAAGCGCCGGCATACCCCATTTCGCGATTTTTGTGTGCTATAGCACACCAGTTTTTTGGGTGATCTAGATCCCGAACGTCAAAAAGTGCCAAAAAATTTTGTGGGACGTCCGTCAAGATCTTTTCTATGCATCCGATTGGTCCCTCACGGCCATTCGACCCCATTTTTCAAGGGTCAAAATAGCCCTCGAAGCGCGCATACCCGCCATTTTCGATGAATTTTTCGTGTCTATAGCACCCATTTTTGGGTGATTCCGGAACCCGAACGTTCAAAAGAACCAAAAAAGGTTTGTGGACATCCGTCATCCAGTTGGCCCTCTACGGCCATTCCGGACCCATTTTCAAGGTCAAAATAGCCCCGAAGCGCGCATACCCCATTTCGATGATTTTTCGTGTGCTATTAGCACACCATTTTTTGGGTGATCCGGATCCCGACGTCAAAGTGCCAACAATTTAGTGGGACGTCCGTCATGACCTTGGCTAGCATCCAAATGGGTCGGAATGGCCGTGAGGGCCAACTGGATGCATAGCCAAGGTTTTGACGGACGTCACAAAAAGTTTTGGCACTTTTAATGTCGGGATCCGGATCACCAAAAATGGTGTGCTATAGCACACGCAAAATCGTCGGAATGGGGGTATGCGCGCTTCGGGGCTATTTTGGCCTTGAGAATGGGTCGGAATGGCCGTGAGGGCCAACCGGATGCATAGCCAAGGTCTTGACAGACGTCCACAAAATTGTTTGGCATTTTTGACGTCGGGATCTGGATCACCCAAAAAATGGTGTGCTATAGCACACGAAAAATCATCGAAATGGGGGTATGCGCGCTTCGGGGCTATTTTGACCTTGAAAATGGGTCGGAATGGCTTGAGAGACCAACTGGATGCATAGCCAAGGTCTTGACGGGCGTCCACAAAATTTTTTGGTTCTTTTGACGTCGGGTTCCGATCACCCAAAAACGGTGTGCTATAGCACACGGAAAATCATCGAAATGGGTGTATGCGCGCTTCGGGCTATTTGACCTTGAAAATGGGTCGGAATGGCCGTGACGGAACCCGGATGCATAGCCAAGGTCTTGACGGACGTCCACAAAATATTTTGGCATTTTTGACATCGGGATCCGGATCACCCAAAAAATGGTGTGCTATAGCACACGAAAAATTGTCGAAATGGGGTACGCGCGCTTTGGGGCGCTTATGGGCTATTTTGACCTTGAAATAGTCGGAATGGTCGGGAGTACAACGGATGCATAGCCAAGGTCTTGACGGACGTCCACAAAAATATTTGTTCTTTTGACGTCGGGTTCCGATCACCCAAAAAATGGTGTGCTATAGCACACGAAAAATAGTCGAAATGGTGTGTATGCGCGCTTCGGGGCTATTTTGACCTTGAAAATGGGTCGGAATGCCGTGAGGGACAACCGGATGCATAGCTAAGGTCTTGACGGACGTCCATAAAAAACTTTGGCCTTTTTGACATCGGGATCCGGATCACCCAAAAAATGGTGTGCTATAACACACGAAAAATTGTCGAAATGGGGGTATGCGTGCTTCGGGCTATTTTGACCTTGAAATTGGTCGGAATGACCGTAAGGGCCAACTGGATGCATAGCAAGGTCTTGACGGACGTCCACAAAGTTTTTTGGAACTTTTGACGTCGGGATCCGAATCACCCAAAAAATGGTGTGCTATAGCACACGAAGAATCGTCGAAATGGGGTATGCGCGCTTCGGGGCTATTTTGACCTTGAAATGGTCGAAATGGTTGTCAGGGCCAAACGGATGCATAGCCAAGGTCTGACGACGTTCACAAAATTTTTGGCACTTTTGACGTCGCGATCTGTATCACCCAAAAAATGGTGTGCTAAAGCACACGAAAAATCATAATAATGGGGGTATGCACGCTTCGAGGATATTTTGACCTTGAAAATGGGTCGGAATGGCCGTGAGGTCCAACCGGATGCATAGACAAGGTTTGACGGACGTCCACAAAATTTTTGGCATTTTTGACGTCGGGATCCGGATCACCCAAAAATAATGTGCACACGAAAAATCGTCGAAATGGGGTATGCGTATTTCGGGCTATTTTGACCTTGAAAATGGGTCAAATTCGGATGCATAGCTAAGGTCTTGACGGACGTCCACAATTTGTTTGGCACTTTTGACGTCGGGATCCGGATCCCCCAAAAATGGTGTGCTATAGCACACAAAAATTGTCGAAATGGGGGTATACGCGCTTCGGGGCTATTTTGTCCTTGAAAATGGGTCGGAATAGCCGTGAGGGCCAATTGGATGCATAGCCAAGGTCTTGACGGACGTCCACAAAAATTTGGCACTTTTGATGTCGGGATCCGGATCACCCAAAAAATGTGTCCCTAGCACACGAAAAATTGCCGAAATTGGGGTATGCGCGCTTGGGGCTATTTTGACCTTGAAAATGGGTCGGAATGGCCGTGAGGGACAATCAGATGCATAGAAAAGGTTTGACGGACGTCCACAAAAAAATTTGGCACTTTTGACGTCAGGATCCGGATCACCCAAAAAATGGTGTGCTATAGCATACGAAAAATCGTCGAAATAGGGGTATGCGCGCTTCGGGGCTATTTTGACCTTGAAAATGGGTCGGAATGCCGTGAGGCTAACCGGATACATAGACAAGGTCTTGACGGACGTCCACAAATTTTTTGGCACTTTTGTCGTCGGGATCCGTATCACCCAAAAAATAGTGCTAAAGCAGATGAAAAATTGTCGAAATGGGGGGTATGCGCGCTTCGGGCTATTTTGACCTTGAAAATGGGTCGAAATGCCGTGAGGGCCAATCGGATGCATAGACAAGGTCTTGACGGACGTCCACAAAAATTTTTGGCACTTTTGCCGACACGATCTGGATCACCCAAAAAATGGTGTGCTATAGCACACGAAAAATCATCGAAATGGGGGTATGCGCGCTTCGGGGCTATTTTGACCTTGAAAATGGGTGGAATGAACGTGGGCCAACCGATACATAGCCAAGGTCTTGACGGACGTCCACAAAAAATTTTTGCACTTTTGACGTCGGGATCCGGATCACCCAAAAATGGTTGCTATAACACACGAAAAATCGTCGAAATGGGTATGCGCGCTTCGGGCTATTTTGACCTTGAAAATATCGGAATGGTCGTGAGGTCCAACGGATGCATAGCCAAGGTCTTGACGGACGTCCACAAAAAATTTTGGTTCTTTTACGTCGGGATCCGGATCACCCAAAAAATGGTGTGCTATAGCACACGAAAAATCGTCGTAATGGGAATGCGCGCTTCGGGCTTTTTTACCTTGAAAATGGTCGGAATGGCCGTGAGGGCCAACCGGATGCATACCAAGGTCTTGACGGACGTCCAAAAATTGTTTGGCACTTTTTGACGTCGGGATCGGATCACCCAAAAAATGGTGTGCTATAGCACACGAAAAATCGTCGAAATGGGGGTATGCGCGCTTTGGGGCTATTTTTGCTTGAAAATGGGTCGGAATGGCCGTGAGGGCCAACCAAATGCATAGCCAAGGTCTTTACGGACGTCCACAAAAAATTTGGCACTTTTGACGTCGGGATCCGGATCACCCAAAAAATGGTGTGCTATAGCACACGAAAAATCATCGAAATGGGGGTATGCGCGCTTCGGGGATATTTTGACCTTGAAAATGGGTCAGAATGGCCGTGAGGGCCAATCAAATGCATAGACAAGGTCTTGACGGACGTCCACAAAAATATTTGGCACTTTTGACGTCGGGATCTTGATCACCCAAAAAATGGTGTGCTATAGCACACGAAAAATCCTCAAAATGGGGGTATACGGGCTTCGGGGCTATTTGGACCTTGAAAATGGGTTGGAATGGCTGTGAAGGCCAATCAAATGCATAGCAAAGGTCTTGACGGACGTCCACAAAAATTTTTGGCACTTTTGACGTCGGGATCTGGATCACCCAAAAATGGTGTGCTATAGCACACAAAAATTGTCAAAATAGGGGTATGCGCGATTCGGGGCTATTTGACCTTGAAAATGGGTCGGAATGGCCGTGAGGGACAACCGGATGCATAACCAAGGTCTTGAAGGACGTCCATAAAATTTTTTGGCCTTTTTGACGTCGGGATCTGGATCACCCAAAAAATGGTGTGCTATAGCACACGAAAAATCGTCGAAATGGGGGTATGCGCGCTTCGGGGCTATTTTGTGCTTGGAAATGGGTCGGAATGGCCGTGAGGGCCAACCGAATGCATAGCCAAGGTCTTTACGAACGTCCACAAAAACATTTGGCACTTTTGACGTCGAGATCCGGATCACCAGAAAAATGGTATGCTATAGCACACGAAAAACATCAAAATGGGGGTATGCGCGCTTCGGGGATATTTTGACCTTGAAAATGGGTCAGAATGGCCGTGAGGGCAATCAGATGCATAGACAAGGTCTTGACGGACGTCTATAAAAATTTGGCACTTTTGACGTCGGGATCTGGATCACCCAAAAAATGGTGTGCTATAGCACACGAAAAAACGTCGAAATGGGGGTATGCGCGCTTCGGGGCTATATTGACCTTGAAAATGGGTCGTAATGGCCAAGAGGGCCAACCGGATGCATAGCCAAAGTCTTGACGGACGTCCACAAAATTTTTTGGCACTTTTGACATCGGGATCCGGATTACCCAAAAAATGGTGTAATATAGCACACGAAAAATCGTCGAAATGGGGGTATGCGCGCTTCGGGGCTATTTTGACCTTGAAAATGGGTCGGAATGGCTGTGAGGGCAATCGGATGCATAGCCAAGGTCTTGACGGACGTCCACAAAGCTTTTTGGCACTTTTGATGTCGGATCCGGATTACCCAAAAAATGGTGTCCTATAGCACACGAAAAATCGCCGAAATGGGGGTATGCGCGCTTCAGGGCTATTTTGACCTTGAAAATGGGTCGGAATGGCCGTGAGGGACAATCGGATGCATAGAAAAGGTTTTGACGGACGTCCACAAAAACAATTTGGCACTTTTGACGTTGGAATCTGGATCACCCAAAAAATGGTGTCCTATAACATACGAAAAATCGTCGAAATAGGGGTATGCGCGCTTCGGTGCAATTTTGACCTTGAAAATGGGTCGGAATGGCCGTGAGGGCCAACAAGATGCAAAGCCAAGGTCTTGACGGACATCCACAAAAAAGTTTGGCACTTTTGTCGTCGGGATCCGGATCACCCAAAAAATGGTGTGCTATAGCACACGAATAATCGTTGAAATGGGGTATGCGCGCTTCGGGCTATTTTGACCTTCAAAATGGGTCGGAATGGCCGTGAGGGCCAACCGAATGCATAGCAAAGGTATTGACGGACGTCCAAAAATTTTTTGGCACTTTTGACGTCGAGATCCGGATCACCAAAATATGGTGTGCTATAGCTCACGAAAAATCGTCGAAATGGGGTATGCGTACTTCGGGGCTATTTTGACCTTGAAAATGGGTCGGAATGGCTGTGAGGGCCAAGCGGATGCATAGCCAAGGTCTTGAAGGATGTCCACAAAATTTTTTGGCACTTTTGACGTCGATATTCGGATCACCCAAAAACTGGTGTGCTATAGCACACAAAAAATCGTCGAAATGGGTATGCGCGCTTCGGGGCTATTTTGACCTTGAAAATGGGTCGGAATGGCCGTGAGGGACAATCGGATGCATAGAAAGGTTTTGACGGACGTCCACAAAAACAATTTGGCACTTTTGACTTTGGAATCTGGATCACCCAAAAAATGGTGTGCTATAACATACGAAAAATCGTCGAAATGGGGGTATGCGCTTCGGGGCTATTTTGACCTTGAAAATGGGTCGAAATGGCCGTGAGGGCCAACCGGATGCATAGCCAAGGTCTTGACGGACGACCACAAAATTTTTTGGCAATTTCGTCGTCGGGATCCGGATCACCCAAAAAATGGTGTGCTATAGCATACGAAAAATCATCAAAATGGGGGTAAGCGTGCTTCGGGGCTATTTTGATCTTGAAAATGGGTTGGAATGGCCGTGAAGGCCAATCAAATGCATAGCAAAGGTCTTGACGGACGTCCACAAAAAGTTTTGGCACTTTTGACGTCAGGATCTGGATCACCCAAAAAATGGTGTGCTATAGCACACGAAAAATTGTCAAAATAGGGGTATGCGCGCTTCGAGGCTATTTTGACCTTGAAAGTGGGTCGGAATGTCCATGAGGGCCAACCGGATGCATAGCCAAGGTCTTGACGGACGTCCACAAAATTTTTTGGGACTTTTGACGTCGCGATCCGGATCACCCAAAAAATGGTGTGCTATAGCACACGAAAAACCATCAAAATGGGGGTATGCGCGCTTCACGGCTATTTTGACCTTGAAAATGGGTCGGAATGGCCGTGAGGGCCAACCGGATGCATAGCCAAGGTCTTGACGGACGTCCACAAAATTTTTTGGCACTTTTGACTTAACATTTCGAAATCCCAAAGTCATGTGTTAATACTTAAACATGTTCCTTAAGGTCTAAACCATTGTTCCTAGACAAATTAGGCGTATATGGAGTCATTGAAGTGTTTTGGAACCAAAACGTTCATAATGTCCGGTAAATTGGTTCATAAGAGGGCTAGAGTGTACTTTTAGTTTAACCAAGTTAAAGAGTCGGAATTTAGTAAAAGTTTGTAACAATAGGTGTAACACATAGTATGGGATGGTTTCATGTTGTAAAATTCAGGGTACGACTTCCCGAGGATCGACTAAGGGCCCTCGAGGAGGACCCTTGAGATAGTAGGCCACGACGGACGCCATGACATGGCGTCACAGGCGCGATGGGGCATCGAGGCCACTGTCGTGCCAGCCTTAGCTGCTGGGAAGAAAGCCTCCGCCTGCACAGTCTCTGACCAATGCGACGGACGTGCAGGACGGAGGGGGGGCCTGTCCGTCACGCCCACGACGGCTCGTCGGCGGGGAGTCGTCGTGGAGGGCCTGTAGTATTTTCAGGGATTTAAGTTTTAGTTAATTATTTTATTAAGTGTCTTAGGGGTAATTAGGGGGTTAAGGGAAGACTAATTAAGTGACTTAAGACCCCACTATAAATATCCAACCTTCATTAACCTAATCACAATTCTCCAAACAAAACTCTCTTCCTTCTCTCTACTTTTTCTTTGTATTGGAAGACTCCATTGGATAACAACTTGGGGAGATCATTGGGGGCTGATTTAGCACGAAATTCACCATCAAAACGTCATCAAACCTTAAGGTACGAGATCTAATTCACCTTTGAGACTTCTTTCCTCAATGGCTCCTTCAAAGATTTTCCAAAAGTTGAGTTTTATATGGGTTTCATCCAATTTCGAGTTTGTTGTTATGAATTGAGTTGTTTATGTATTCTTTGGGTTATAATGAATAGATTATCATGTGTTGTATCTTGATTATGATGAATTGATGTAGTTTGGTCTAAATTGTGGGAGATAACCTAACCCTTTACCCTAGGTATTGGGATTGATATGAATTTGGGTTGGATTGATGTAATTGATCTAATTATTGTTTAAATCATCTTTAATGGTTGTTATTGCATTGATCATGAGTATATTGTAATGAATGGAATTTCTTCATGCCTATTTCTTGAGTATTGAATATAGGGTAAGAAGATAGACTTTGATATCATGTTACCAAGCTTTGATTTAGTATTGCCTTGTGGTGTAATGCTTTCTCTTAAATTAGTTCTTGTGTTGACTATGGAGTTACATTTGTATGATGACCCAAATTGGGTTGGTCTATGGGTTGATGGTAAGGCCCTTATTGTTGAACTATGGAGAAGTATTGGTAAGTCTTGATTATCCTAATCCTTACTTCAAATTGTGAATTATTTATCATCAAGTGATAAGGTTGTGTTGAAGTATACCTTGTTTAAGGTAATAGGTTGGTATGATGATTGAATTGAAATGCTTAGGTTGGTTGTGAGGTTGCCTAGGAGTACATGTATGGTGTTCATGTAGATGTTTTCACCGATCATAAGAGTCTTCAATATATGTTTACTCAAAAAGATTTGAATCTCCGACAAAGAAGGTGGTTAGAATTGTTGAAATATTATGATATGAGTGTCTTATATCATCCCGGCAAGGCCAATGTGGTGGCGGATGCTTTAAGCCGTATGACTATGGGTAGTGTGTCTCATGTAGAAAGAGACAAGAAAGATCTAGTGAAGGATGTTCATGATTTGGCTAGATTAGGGGTGCGGTTGGAAAGTTCTCTAAATGGAGGTGCCACGATTCATCATAGCTCTGAATCATCATTGATGGTTGAGGTAAAGTCCAAACAACACCTTGATCAACTATTGATGGAGTTGAAGGAATCTGTTCTTGGTAAGATGAATGAGTCTTTCTCTTTAGGAGGAGATGGTGTGTTGAGGTACCAAGGGAGGTTATGTGTTCCTGATGTCGATGGATTGAGGGATCGGATCTTTGATGAAGCCTATGGATCCCACTATTCCATCCATCCGGGTTCTACTAAGATGTATCATGACCTTCGAGAAATATATTGGTGGGAAGGTTTGAAGAAGGACATAGCGGAATTTATTGCTAAGTGTCCAAATTGCCAACAAGTGAAGGCGGAACATCAAAAGCCGGGTGTCTTACTACAAGAGATCCAAATTCCTACCTGGAAGTGGGAAGACATTAATATGGACTTTGTGGTAGGATTGCCTCGGACTCAAAAGTCATATGATTCTATATGGGTGATTGTTGATAGATTGACTAAGTCCGCTCATTTTATTCCCGTCAAATCTACGTATTCGGCGGAGGATTATGCGAAGATCTTCATAGATGAGATTGTGTGTCGCCATGGTATTCCGTTATCCATCATTTCGGATCGGGGTGCACAATTCACTTCTAGGTTTTGGAAGTCTTTCCAAAAAGGTTTGGGTACTAAGGTGAAATTGAGTACCGCCTTTCATCCTCAAACGGATGGTCAAGCGGAACGAACAATTCAAACTCTTGAGGATATGCTTAGAGCTTGCATTATTGATTTTAAAGGGAGTTGGGATAAGCACTTGCCGTTGGTAGAGTTTGCATACAATAATAGTTTTCATTCGTCCATCTCCATGGCTCCTTATGAAGCCTTGTATGGTAGGAGGTGTAGGTCTCCTATAGGATGGTTTGAAGTTGGTGAACCATCGATCTTTGGTCCCGACTTGATTTATAAGACATTGGAGAATGTGCATATCATTAGAAACAGGTTACAAACAGCCTATAGTCGACAAAAGTCCTATGCCGATAATAGGAGAAGAGATTTGGAGTTTGAAGAGGGTGACAAAGTGTATTTAAAAATCTCACCTATGAAAGGGGTGGTAAGATTTGGCAAGAAAGGGAAGTTGAGCCCTCGTTACGTGGGTCCTTATGAGATTTTGGAAAGGGTTGGTAAAGTTGCCTATCGCTTGAAACTACCTAACGATTTAGCTTCGGTGCATCCGGTTTTCCATGTCTCGATGTTGAAGAAGTGTGTCGGGGATCCCGAGACTATTCTCCCTATTGAAGGTCTTGGAGTCAAGGATAACCTCTCTTATGAGGAGGTTCCTATCCAAATCCTTGATAGGCAAGTGAAAAGGTTGAGGAACAAGGAGGTGTTTTCCGTAAAAGTGTTATGGAAGAACCACCTAGTTGAGGGTGCAACATGGGAGGCCGAGGCCGACATGAAAACCCGTTATCCTCATCTTTTTGATGATTAAGGTTAGTCTTTCTCTCTAATGATATAAATATATAGATTTGTGTATTTTGATGTTTTGGTGAAGTTTCTTCAAAAATCTAGTTTTTGAGACTTCACAATGAAGTCACTGAAGGTGACCTAAATAAATTTGAATTTTCTTGCTTCTTGCATATTTGAGTCAAGTGTGTATTGTGATATAGTGAATCCTTGTGGATATTATATTAAGCATATTGATAAGATGAACTTTGTGCTAAGTGACTTGTATATCAAATGATTGAGCTATGTGTTGTGAGAGTAGAAAGTATCTCATGAGGAAACTTTGAGCTTATGTATGATAAATGATGTTTGAAGTTTTTATTGAAATGATATGATTCATGCTTTGAATATTGTGAATTGGTTGAGCTGCTAGTCTTGAGTCTATTCCCTCGTTTAAAGAGTGTTTAGTGTCATTCGGGGACGAATGTTCCTAAGGGGGGATAATGTAACATTTCGAAATCCCAAAGTCATGTATAAGACTTAAACAGGCTCCTTAAGGTCTAAACATTGTTCCTACCAAATTAGGCGTATATGGAGTCATTGAAGTGTTTTGGAACCAAAACGTTCATAATGTCCGGTAAAGTTGGTTCATAAGAGGGCTAGAGTGTCCTTTTAGTTTAACCAAGTTAAAGAGTCGGAATTTAGTAAAAGTTTGTAACAATAGGTGTAACACATAGTGTGGGATGGTTTCATGTTGGAAAAGTCAGGGTACGACTCCCCGAGGATCGACTAAGGGCCCTCGAGGAGGACCCTTGAGACAGTAGGCCACGACGGACCCATGACGGGCGTCACAGGCGCGACGGGGCGTCGAGGCCACCGTCGTGCCAGCCTTAGCTGCTGGGAAGAAAGCCTCCGCCTGCACAGTCTCTGACCAACGCGACGGACGTGCAGGACGGAGGGGGCCTGTCCGTCACGCCCACGACGGCTCGTCGGCGTGGAGGGCCTGTAGTTTTTCAGGGATTTAAGTTTTAGTTAATTATTTTATTAAGTGTCTTAGGGGTAATTAGGGGTTAAGGGAAGACTAATTAAGTGACTTAAGACCCCACTATAAATACCCAACCTTCATTAACCTAATCACAATTCTCCAAACAAAACTCTCTTCCTTCTCTCTACTTTCTCTCTCTATTGGAAGACTCCATTGGAGAACAACTTGGGAGATCATTGGGGGCTGATTTAGCACGAAATTCACCATCAAAACGTCATCAAACCTTAAGGTATGGGATCTAATTCACCTTTGAGACTTCTTTCCTCAAAGGGCTCCTTCAAAGATTTTCCAAAAGTTGAGTTTCATATGGGTTTCATCCAATTTCGATTTGTTGTTATGAATTGAGTTGTTTATGTATTCTTTGGGTTATAATGAATAGATTATCATGTATTGTACTTGATTATGATGAATTGATGTAGTTTGGTCTAGATTGTGGGAGATGACCCTAACCCTTAACCCTAGGTATTGGATTGATATGAATTTGGGTTGGATTGATGTAATTGATCTAATTATTGTTTAAATCATCTTTAATGGTTGTTATTGCATTGATCATGAGTATATTGTAATGAATGGAAGTTCTTCATGCCTATTTCTTGAGTATTGAATATAGGGTAAGAAGATAGACTTTGATATCATGTTACCAAGCTTTGATTTAGTATTGCCTTGTGGTAATGCTTTCTCTTAAATTAGTTCTATGTTGACTATTGAATTACATTGTATGATGACCCAAATTGGGTTGGTCTATGGGTTGATGGTAAGGCCCTTATTGTTGAACTATGGAGAAGTATTGGTAAGTCTTGATTATCCTAATCCTTACTTCAAATTGTGAATTATTGTCATCAAGTGATAAGGTTGTGTTGAAGTATACCTTGTTTAAGGTGATAGGTTGGTATGATGATTGAATTGAAATGCTTAGGTTGGTTGTGAGGTTGCCTAGGAGTACATGATATAGGGAAGTTATTATGTAAAGATGTGCCCTATTGTGATGAGATGTGTAAGGGCTAACTTCACCTATATGAATTGTTAATGAAAGGATTATTTCTCATACAATTCTTATTGAGCTATGATGATGAATATACAAGGGTTTGACCCTACTATCTAACTAATTGAGATGATTAATAAAGTATTAAAGACTTCTCTAAATGGGGACTTAGCTTAGCACCGAGCGAACTTGACAATGGGAGGTGATGACTTGTCCATAGAAGGAAAGAATCATCCTAAAGTTGCCCATGTGATGTTAACTCCCTTGTTTATGGGACATGTCATTTAAGGGATTCCCATGAGGAGAGGACCACTTTACCTAATGGTATGAATAGGGATATCTACCTCTTAGTTCTTGAACTATGTTGCCACCATAGGATACTAGCTAGTGGATCCACCTAGATAGCTACGTTTACGTTAGGTTCTACTTTGGCCGGTAGACCACCTTCCATCGGTGTAAGGTTTCATGACATCGGATTCCACATTTGCTCATGTGGTCTATGTCGGTTAAGGCAAGGTTTCCCTAAACTAAAATGAATGAATAAGATATAGACTAATCGAAGTAACTTGAAAGGGTTTGGCTATAGCTTAGGTAGGGGTATGGGACTCTACTTAAGCCTTGCACTAGTTGGCCTTGATGGGAGCTTTGAGAGGTCAATATTATGTATGTAAAGTAGTGATGTAATGTAAATGACTTTGTACATTGAATAACATGCTTATGAGTATAAGGTTGTTGCTTTTGATTAAAGAAGAATGTTTTCATGAAATGGAAGGGTATGTTAGGTAAGGTTGATTGCAAATTATAGTCTTGATAGGTTACTTGATTAAGTAAGAGAATTTACTTCATCATTGCACTTGTGACTTTATGAAGGGTATATTTAGTATGTCTTGTTTTACTATGCTTCACTCGTATACATATTTTATAATGATTTTTATTAAATGTCCTTTTCTACGTATATTTGATTGGTAATTGTATATGTGGTTCCATACTTAGTACATGTGGAGTACTAACCCCATTTCTTTCCCTTTTCCCAAACATTTTAGGTTTGGGTCGTTGATCTTGCTCCGAATTGCTGGAAAGGAAGACTTGCATCTCTAACCATCCAAGTGGTAGGTCCTCATTCTCCCGAGGGCGTTGCCGACATCTTACTCCTATGTTACTTAGTTACTATAATTCTGTTTTGACTTATTTACTCGTTTGAGACGATGTTGTATATGGCCTATATGTGGCTTCTTGTATTGATGTAGGGCTATGCCAAAGATTTATTGTCTTTGATAGATGGTTTATGAGATGAGACGGCTTTTATGACTATTACTTCTCTATTTATAAATGTGTGAAATAAAAGTAGAAGACTATGTAATCTTCGTATATGAACAAGTCTATGTATACTTGATATAAATATGACTATGTGTACGTAGAGATCTATGTAAACCTCCGAGTAGTTATAGATAAAAAGTTTTAAATTCCTTCATATTTTTAATCGATGAATGCTATGATGAGGCTAAGAGGCTTGTCTTAGTCCTCAAAGAGGACGACGACGCCGGTTACGTCTGGGGGGGGGGGGGTAAACCTGGATGTGACCTTGACGTCGGAATCCGGATCACCCAAAAAATGGTGTGCTATAGCACACGAAAAATCGTCGAAATGGGGATATGCGCGCTTCAGGGCTATTTTGACTTTGAAAATAGGTCGGAATGGCCGTGAGGCCAACCGGATGCATAGCCAAGGTCTTGACGGACGTCCACAAAAAAATATGGAACCTTTTGACGTCGGGATCCGGATCACCCAAAAAATGGTGTGCTATAGCACACGAAAAATCGTCGAAATGGGGTTATGCGCGCTTCGGGGCTATTTTGACCTTGAAAATGGGTCAGACTGGCCGTGAGGGCCAACCGGATGCATAGGCAAGGTCTTAACGGACGTCCACAAAAAAGTTTGGCACTTTTGACGTCGGGATCCGGATCACCCAAAAAATGGTGTGCTATAGCACACGAAAAATCGTCGAAATGGGGGTATGCGCGCTTCGGGGCTATTTTGACCTTGAAAATGGGTCGGAATAGCCATGAGGGCCAACCGGATGCATAGACAAGGTCTAGACGGACGTCCACAAAAATTTTTGGCACTTTTGATGTCGGGATCCGGATCAGCCAAAAAATGGTATGCTATAGCACACGAAAAATCGTCGAAACGGGGTATGCACGCTTCGGGGCTATTTTGACCTTCAAAATAGGTCGGACTGGCCGTGAGGGCCAACCGGATGCATAGACAAGGTCTTGACGGACGTCCACAAAATTTTTGGCACTTTTGACGTCGGGATCGGATCACCCAAAAATGGTATGCTATAGCACACAAAAATTGTCGAAATGGGGGTATGCGCGCTTCGGGGCTATTTTGACCTTGAAAATGGGTCGGAATGGCCGTGAGGGCCAACCGGATGCATAGCCAAGGTCTTGACGGACGTCCACAAAAAATTTTGGCACTTTTGACGTCGGGATCCGGATCACCCAAAAAATGGTGTGCTATAGCACACGAAAAATCGTCGAAATGGGGGTATGCGCGCTTTGGGGCTATTTTGACCTTGAAAATGGGTCGGAATGGCCGTGAGGGACAACCGGATGCATAGCCAAGGTTCTGACGGACGTCCACAAAATATATTTGATACTTTTGACGTCGGGATCCGGATCACCCAAAAAAATGGTGTGCTATGGCACACGAAAAATCATCGAAATGGGGGTATGCGCTTCGGGGCTATTTTGACCTTGAAAATGGGTCGGAATGGACGTGAGGGCCAAACGGATGCTTAGCCAGGTCTTGACGGACGTCCACAAAATATTTGGCACTTTTGACATCAAGATTCGGATCACCCAAAAAATGGTGTGCTATAGCACACGAAAAATCGTCGAAATGGGGTATGCACGCTTCGGGGCTATTTTGACCTTGAAAATGGATCAGAATGGCCGTGAGGGCCAATCGGATGCATATACAAGGTCTTGACGGACGTCCACAAAATTTTTTGGCTCTTTTGACATCGGGATCCGAATCACCCAAAAAATGGTGTGCTATAGCACACGAAAAATCATCAAAATGGGGGTATGCGCGCTTTGGGGCTATTTTAACCTTGAAAATGGGTCGGAATGGCCGTGAGGGCCAACCGGATGCATACCCAAGGTCTAGACGGACGTCCAAAAATTTTTTTGGCACTTTTGACGTCGGGATCCAGATCACCCAAAAAATGGTGTGCTATAGCACACGAAAAATCGTCGAAATGGGGGTATGCGCATCTTCGGGGCTATTTTGACCTTGAAAATGGGTCGGAATGGCCGTGAGGGCCAACCGGATGCATAGCCAAGGTCTTACGGACGTCCACAAAAAAGTTTGGCACTTTTGACGTCGTGATCCGGATCACCCAAAAAATGGTGTGCTATAGCAGACGAAAAATCGTCGAAAATGGGTATGCGCACTTCGGGGCTATTTTGACCTTGAAAATGGGTCAGAATGGCCGTGAGGTCCAACCGTATTCATAGCTAAGGTGTTTACGGACGTCCACAAAAAAAATTTGGCACTTTTGACGTCGGGATCTGGATTACCCAAAAAATGGTGTGCTACAGCACACGAAAAATCATCGAAATGGGGGTATGCGCGCTTCGGGGCTATTTTGACCTTGAAAATGGGTCGGAATGGCCGTGAGGGCCAACGGGATGCATAGACGAGGTCTTGAGGACGTCAAAAAATTTTTTGGCACTTTTGACGTCGGGTTCCGGATCACCCAAAAAATGGATAGCACACGAAAAATCGTCGAAACGGGGGTATGCGCCGCTTCGGGGCTATTTTGACCTTGAAAATAGGTCGACTGGCCGTGAGGGCCAACCGGATGCATAGCCAAGGTTCTGACGGACGTCCACAAAATTTTTTGGGACTTTTGACATCCGGATACGGATCACCCAAAAAATGGTGTGCTATAGCACACGAAAAATCATTGAAATGGGGGTATGCGCTTCGGGACTATTTTGACCTTGAAAATGGGTCGGAATGGAACGTGAGGGCCAACCGGATTCATAGCCAAGGTCTTGACGGACGTCCACAAAATGTTTGGACTTTTGACGTCGGGATCCGGATCACCCAAAAAATGGTGTGCTATAGCACACGAAAAATCATCGAAATGGGGGTATGCGCGCTTCGGGGCTATTTTGACCTTGAAAATGGGTCGGAATGGCCGTGAGGACAACCAGATGCTTAGCCAAGGTCTTGACGGATGTCCATAAATTTTTTTAGCACTTTTGACGTCGGGATCCGGATCATCCAAAAAATGGTGTGCTATAGCACACGAAAAATGTCGAAATGAGGGTATGCGCGCTTCGGGGCTATTTTGAGCCTTTAAAATGGGTCGGAATGGCCGTGAGGGCCAACCGGATGCATAGCCAAGGTCTTGACGGACGTCCACAAAATGTTTTGGCACTTTTGAAGTCGGAATCCGGATCACCCAAAAAATAGTGTGCTATAGCACGTGAAAAATTTATCGAAATGGGGGTATGCGCGCTTCTGGGCTATTTTGACCTTGAAAATGGGTCGGAATGGCCGTGAGGGCCAACCGGATGCATAGCCAAAGTCTTGACGGACGTCCAAAATTTTTTTTAGCACTTTTGACGTCGGGATCTGGATCACCCAAAAAATGGTGTGCTATAGCACACGAAAAATCGTCGAAATAGGGGTATGCGCGCTTCGTGGCTATTTTGACTTGAAAATGGGTCTAAATGGCCGTGAGGGCCTACCGGATGCATAGCCAAGGTCTTGACGGACGTCCACAAAATTTTGGCACTTTTGACATCGGGATCTGGATCACCCAAAATGAAGTGCTATAGCACACGAAAAATCATCGAAATGGGGGTATGCGCGCTTCGGGGCTATTTTGACCTTGAAAATGGGTTGAATGGCCGTGAGGGCTAACCGATGCATATCCAAGGTCTTGACGGACGTCACTAAAATTTTTGGCACTTTTGACGTCGGGATCCGGATCACCCAAAAAATGGTGTGCTATAGCACACGAAAAATCGTCGAATGGGGAATGCGCTTCGGAGCTATTTTGACCTGAAAATGGGTCGGAATGGCCGTGAGGGACAATGGATGCATAGCCAAGGTCTTGACGGACGTCCACAAATTGTTTTGGCACTTTTGACGTCGGGATCCGGATCACCCAAAAAAATGGTGTGCTATAGGATACGAAAAATCATCAAAATGGGGTATGCGCGCTTCGGGGCTATTTCGATCTTGAAAATGGGTCGGAATGGCCGTGAGGGGCCAACCGGATGAATAGACAAGGTCGACGGACGTCCACAAAAATTTTTGGCACTTTTGACGTCGGGATCCGGATCACCTAAAAAGTGGTGTGCTATAGCACACGAAAAATCGTCGAAATGTGGGTATGCACGCTTCACGGGCTATTTTGACCTTGAAAATGGGTCAGAATGGCCGTGAGGTCCAACCGGATGCTAGCTAAGGTCTTGACGGACGTCCACAAAAAGATTTGGCACTTTTGACGTCGGGATCTCGATTACCCAAAAAATTGTGTGCTATAGCACACGAAAATCGAAATGGGGTATGCGCGCTTCGGGGCTATTTTGACCTTGAAAATGGTCGGAATGGTTGTGAGGGCCAACCGGATGCATAGACAAGGTCTGAAGGACGTCCAAAAAAGTTTTTGGCAGTTTTTACGTCGGGATCTGGATCACCCAAAAAATGGTTGCTATATAGCACACGAAAATCGTCGAAATGGGGGTATGCGCGCTTCGGGGCTATTTTGACCTTGAAAATGGGTCGGAATGGCCGTGAGGGCCAACCGGATGCATAGCCAAGGTTTTGACGGACGTCCACAAAAAGTTTTGATACTTTTGACATCGGGATCCGGATCACCCAAAAAATGGTGTGCTATAGCACACGAAAAATCATCGAAATGGGTATGCGCTTCGGGGCTATTTTGACCTTAAAATGGGTCGAAATGGAAGTGAGGGCCAACCAGATGCATAGCCAAGGTCATGATGAACGTCCACAAAAATATTTGGCAATTTTTACGTCGGGATCCGGATCAACCAAAAAATGCTGGTGGTGTAGCACACGAAAATCATCGAAATGGGGGTATGCACCCTTCGGGGCTATTTTGACCTTGAAAATGGGTCGTAATGGCCGTGAGGGCCAACCGGATGCATATCCAAGGTCGTGAAGGACGTCACAAAATTTTTTGGCACTTTTGACGTCGGGATCCGGA
>JAJJBR010000546.1:0-15705 GCA_022817965.1 Solanum lycopersicoides | reverse complement strand
AATATAATATATATATATACTGTAACATTGTAGTGATTTCTGTCTATCCTTCATGTCGCAGCTTAGGCAGTTTGCAGTCCGAAATCAATATGTTGGATGACGAAAAACGAGAACTAGAGGTTGGCTAAATTGACTTTTTTTTATTGGTCGCTTCTTGCATAACTTTGGAGATAGTCTTTCCACTGCATTCCTTCTTTAATTATATTTCTAAGCAAGTGCTTGCCAGATATGTTTTCGGTATTTTATTATCATATGCATTTATATATATACATAACAAATCTGATTGGACTATGAATACATGTTTCTAACATGTACATGTGTTTATCGGTACATGCATAAATGCTTTCTTCTTCCTTTTCACGTGTGTATTGCAAAGGTGTAATAAAGATAATGAGATTGGTGATTTAATAATCCATGTATCGATATCAGGCTATAGTAGTATTTCATGAGAAGTCAAATATTATAAGAGAAGTAGGGCTCTTCAATTCATCAGAAGTTCAATATGATTTTATGTTCTTGAGGAACTAAGTCCAACAGACTACAGCTGTGTCTCGTTGTGTAGTCTTTTTTCCAACTAATCTCTCTTGCTTTCTCTAGTTACCGCTCTGAAATTGTATGTATACTTCCAGTTTTGGGGGTACTACTATATCTGGCATGTATTTTTCACTTTTTTAAAGTCTGAACCTATTAACAGATAGGGCACATTTTAGCTCTTATGTTGCGACGGGCAGTGATACCGTTTCCAAGTAGAGGGTTATCAGTAAAGTTGTTTGTTATGCCATATATTAGCCACTTCTTCAAATAACCATGATGTTTAGGCCGCCAACTTGTGCACACCTCGACTAATTCCATGGGGTACCTGCTACCTCCCACTAGCACTACTAGGTACTTCATCCAACAAGACTTGAACATGTAAGAAGAAATCACCTGGTGGTTTTGCCTCCGTGGGATGTGAACCTGAGACCATGGTTTTCGACCCACTTCATATAAGACTAGGCTATACTAAAAAGGAAGAATAACCCTTTTGGCTTTTGGTTCTTAAATTAGCTACCCTCTCTTGTTGCTGCTGGTCCTTGATCACAGCAACAGTGAAGTTTCTGACCTAAGTTAGAAGCTCAAACCTTTAATCTTTTGTGCTAATTTATAGCAGTGAAATAGATGTTAATTATTAGAGAAGTCTTTCCTCATCTATCTATTTATTCATTTGCCATTAGCAGATGTTTAAGGCTCTCATTAATATTTACTTGCCTGCATTTCACTCTCTTCTTAGTTCTTTCTGCAACAGTCTATTCCACTTCCTTTCTCTGTGCCCTTTTCCTTCTATTTAACATATTCTTGTGCTCCTTGCTCTAAAATTTCGAGTTTATTCCTCAATACTTCTCTTTTTTGTTTGGAACTTGGAAGATATACCTTGAAGAGACAACTTGTCAGGCAGAAAGTCTAGCTTCAAAAAATCAGGAACTAGAGATGGAACTTTTCAAGGAAAAGGAGGAACGTAAAAGGTCACTATTTGTTATAATGCATTTCAGAATCTTTTAATTTGAGTCTGGATATACCTTTTCCTTACGTCCTGTCCATCCAATCCTGAATTTTCCCCCAGGATTACTTCGAAGACTAAGCAGTTCATTGAAGCATATACTAATCACTCACGGTTGGAAGCTGAACTGAAGAGGTATTGTAACAATATTGCTTCTTCTATTGATTTCCTCCTCCCCATCCACTCCAGATTCTTGTCATCTAAAATTATTGGTCAATTTCTGTTAATTTTTGTTTCCATGAACACTCAGTGGTGATAGTGCAATTGTAGGTCAGAAGCTCAGCTTCAAAAGCTCGCTTACAAACTCAGCTCAGATTTCATCAGAACTGGTGCAAGTGAAGAGGATTCTGCCATCAACATTAGTGATGGAGGGATGGCTGGCAATCATTTTAGCTCATTGGTTGAGCAGCAGAAGAATACTTCACCTACCAAGAAAAGGCCGAGAATTCATCATGAAGCTGATGAAACGTCAAATCAAGGTAAGAAATGACGGTTATGTCTTAAGAGGTGTAGCTTTTCAAATAAAATAATTGTACTGGTGCTTCTTATCATAATCTAGAGCACTTGAGCTGAATTTTCTAATTTGTCATCGGCTTTAGGTGTGCTTGCCTTTTTTATAGAGTTGGTTTTCTTTCCTGAACAAAACTGCCTAGGACTGTATGTCTCAGTGCCCTGTTCTATCGGTATATATATAGAGTCGAAGCGGCTGTCGCAGTCTTGGGCCGAAGTAATTCATATTAAGTGCTTGTTTCTTGCTCATCTTTTACAAATTTAGTCCCCCCATACTCAACTGAAGTCAGTGACTAAGACAGTCAGTCTATAAAGTTGTGAATAATAATTGAATCTAAGAAAAAGAATATCTTAGATGTTGTGTATAGATAGTTCAAATGAATTTTGATTATTGTATTTGGTGTGACAAGTTACTGTAGTTCTCATCCAGCACTGTGATTTTCTAATCATCATTGCTTATTGTGATGATTATTTGGGCTATTGGAGTTTTGGATCTAGACAGATAAAGAGTTCAACAGCTACGGTAGTTAATGCTCTTTGTACCAAAAAGTTCATCACTTCCTCACTTCCTGATAGTAAAATATTATTTCAATCTGGCTAAACGTTCCAACTTCTAAGTATTCTTCTTGTACTTAGCCAAGAAAAAATTATGTGTAATATTTTCTAAATCTCAAATTTTGTTTTCAAAAGGGGATTATCTATGTCTAGGTTAACTTTGAAATTGGTCAACTGATATTGTTGAAAAGTGTAATGTGACTATTAGATTTGAAAGATGATGTAGATAACACGGAAGTCGAAATTTCTGTGTTTGCTGATAAGTGATAAGTTTCATTCTTGTAGGTCTGATGCAGCATGATGTTTCTGTCATGTCTATGAGCGACAATTATTTTATTTATTGCAATTTGGAAATTAGTAGTGAAGTACATTTCAGTGATGGTGCATGAATAGAGGTGTATACAGTTGAGTGAATAGAATTTTCTAAGGTCTCTTATCTGTTCTATCTATGAAGTAATCTACATATTGGGTATTGATTCTGTGTTAGACGGGATGTTTAAGTCAATTCTTTCACATATACTCCTAGTATATCTTCAGAAATTCTGTTTTAACCTTAGACAGATGGTGAAGAGACCTGCTACTTAAAGAAGAGGAAAGGCTGTAGAAGAGACAGAAAAGTGGGGTGGGGAGGAGGAAAGAGACAAAAAGCAGAGAGTAGGAATCATCGAATATACTGGGCTTGGGACTTCCATATTGGAGGTCTCAAGTTCGAAACCCCTTGCCAGCGAAAGCAAGCAAGGTGTTTCCCTTCTGGGTCGAGCTCGTCGCCCGGGCTTGCCTAGTGCGGGTTACCTCTCCTATGTGGTTTGCGAGCTCCTGCATAGGAGTGGAGTTTTACCTTGTGTGCACCCAAAGGTGCTCACAAAGGGTAGCGGCTGCAAGTTTTCCTTGTCATAAAAATAAAAATCTTGTCCAGCTAAACAAACTAGAATCCTAACAGCAGATGCACAGGTATATTGATCTTTATGGATGCCTTTGATTAGTAAGTGTTGTTTCTGTTTCTCAAACATTACTGGAAACTTGGAAAAGGGATGGAAGACATGCAGGTCTGCAGCCTTGGCAGCTTGAGCTATGCAAAATATGAAGCTGTGAAAATATATGCACGGATGCAGCCTTATTTTCTTACCTTAGCAACATTTTAATTTCTAAATAAGAGATGCTCTTTTACTTGTAAATTGATACTATAAAGGTGAAACAAAAAAGAGTAAGATCCTTAATTTCAGTGATAAATGCTTGAGTTTCAGTTTAGATGGTATGAAACATCAATTCTTCAATGCTCATATTCCTACTTGTGTCTTAACCTTTTCATGTTTGAGTTTACTGTATTTGTACTCCATCTAGATCTTATTTGCCACTGTTATTTGCAGTATGCACAGCATTTGACTTTCAGTATATCATTAAAGCTCCCTTCCTGTGAAACATTCAACAACATACCCAGTGAACATTAGATCTTGAAATCCCTTGTGAATTTGATGTCTCTAAACTCTTAATTACCTTTGGCAACTCTCTCTATAACAGCGTTAACAAGAGCAAAAGCAAAAGGAAATGGTGCGCAGAGGATTGCTTATCCTACTCAGCTGAGTAATGAGAAGAAAGACGAGGCAGACTTTTCCAATGACATGACTTTCACTAACAAGGTGCTCCTTTTACTTTAAACTTCATAGCTTCCCCCCCCCAAAAAAAAAAAAAAAAAAAGAAGAATAAGAGGAACTGCGCCTAACTGAAAAAGGAGTTACGATGTCTCCTTTCATATCCTGGGCAATATACAATTACATTCTTATGCTGATTTTTTTCTAATGCTCTTTTCGATATGGTTTATATTAAATTAACAAAAGTGATTTGGAATAGCATGTGGACTTAATGGGAAATAGGATGAACTAACAATATGAGGGATCACTTGTCAGAAAAGAGAAGATTTCTTGTGAGTGATAGGTGCTACTTTATGATGCAAATCAAAGTTCTTGGAATCTCTTGTGAGTTTGGTTTCTCCGACTCTTTTTACCTTTGGCACCTCACTCTGTAACAGTTCCGACAAATTGATAATGGACGGGCCAATGTCCACTGAGTTTTGAACAGTTCACCGCTGGTATTCTGAGAATTTCTCGGTTTTCAAATTATTGAAGTATGCATCAGTAGTCCCCTGAATATGGCATATGACTAAATTTGAATATCATTTTTCATATGGAAGAATGCAACTATGTCCAGTTGTATTATTTTATTAATTTTGCAGCGGCATGTCCTTTGCCTGATGTGTTCTGTAGATTGAAAAATGAAGTTGTAGTTTATGCCTGATGGTAGTTGTTCTTAGTTCCATGCTGCAAATAAAAATGAAGGATATTACATCTTTAGATCACATTTTGTTTCGTATGCTTGCTGTTGAAGAAATGATAAATGCATTCTTCAAATTCTGCAGCCCAAATCTTCTGAGATTGCTGTTGTTTTGCCACCAACCAGCATGGCCGCTCATGCAAAGGATGAAGATGCCGAAGTTGGTGAGACAGAGGAAAAGCTTGAAGTAGCTGGGAATGCTACAAGAAGAGCTGGGAAGGGAGTTCCTTCTGGTATCACAGAATATCCTTTTCTACCACCTCCTCCTCCTCCTCTTCCTCGAGGTGCTAGTTTGCAGGTTAGTTCAATAACTGAACCAGTTCATATCTAGCATGCAAATGTATGTGCTCGTAAGTTCTTTCTCTTTGCAATATACTTTAGTGCAACACCATCAGTTTTTAGCTGCTTTTTCGTTGGTTTGCAAAACTACAAGTGAGTGATCAGTAAAACTGTGTGAAAAGTAAAAAGAAGAAGATTCATTCATGAACTTTGCCCACCCGAGAATTAAGCATGCAGACTGCATTGTAGTCCTCAGGTTCTTGCCTAAAGCCGCAGCATTCTCCTTGTTCTCGAGTCTTGATGTTTGACTATCTCTGAATCGTTAATCTATATTTCATAATTTGTGTGATTATCTGTGATCCTGCCTTGTTTTGTTGTATTCATAAGCTGAGTACGCAAGAGTACTAATTTAATATGAACAATTCGACTTCTCCTTGCAGTACAAGTGTGATGATGCAGGTGATGATGAAGATGGACGAGATGAAGAGATGTTGGAGGTGGATATTGTTTAGCATAGTGACCAGTATGATGTTGCCATTGTAGGATGTGACTTTGTACACCGCTGGTGCATATGTAGGGGAATAGAGCTAATGAACTGGAAATTATGGTCTGTCTGGCCAACACATACAAGTCTTTTTAGATACTAAACGTTGTTATCTCAACCAAAAAAATTGTGAATGGTGTTTTTAAGCTTTGATTACCAGATTATTTTTCGTACAGCCAGTAGTTTTGAGTCTCTTAATCTTTTGGGTATTTGGGGTGTGCTAGTCTATAAAGAAGCACATAAATTTCCATTACCTCTATAATTGTCACTTGTTATTTCTTATAATTGTTTTTGCTTAATTTATACTGAAATCATGCACAACGCTTCAAATATTTACATATAACACTGCATTGACAAAATTGAGACATATAGGTGTGGGAACTTGATTTATTCACTTGTAGGAAGTATGGAGGGTGTTGTAAAGAGTCATTTCACTAAATACTTGTGGGTTAACAAACATGAAAAATTGAAAAAATCACTTAATTTCCAATAAAATGGTACATATATATATATGTCCAAAAATGTAGTGGATCATGGTGAGATTATGTGTTGCAGTAGGATCCATTTTTGTACATGTCTCACTATGACCGCGACATTTTTGGGCATTTAGAAGCATTTTTATGTGAATACGGCAATTTTTATTTATTTTTATATATGTTAGCCCGTGAATACTTTGTGAAATGGCTCCTGGATGACTTTTCTGAAAAAACTTTACAAAGACCTTTGGTAAGGAGTTGAGGGAGCATTACAACGACATTTTGGGTCATTCGAGAGCCATTTTGTAGTAATTATGAGAGTTCTAAAATTTCCATGTGTTACCCCATGAATATTTGGTGAAATGGCTGAAATATATGGCTTTTAGCGACGATTGAAGTTGCCACTAGCAATAACTTTCAGTGGCGACAGTTATGGCTTTTAGCGACGACTACAGTTGCCACTAATACCTACTTTTAGTAGCGACTTTAACCGCCGCTAAAGCCTATAAATTTCGTCGCTAAAAGTCCTTTCTTACTTATGATTTTGGTCACTAAAGTCACTTTAGTGGCGACTTCTAAAGCCTTTGAATTTCGTCGCTAAACGTTATTTTTCGTGGAGACTTTAACCGCCATTAAAACCTATAAATTTCGTCGCTAAAATTCCTTTCTTACTCATGAATTTGGTCGCTAAAAGTCACTTTTAGTGGCGACTTTAACCGCCGCTAAAACTGATGAATTGCGTCGCTAAAAGTCCCTTCTTACTTATGGACGTGGTCGCTAAAAGTCACTTTTAGTGGCGACTTTAACCGCCGCTAAAACCTATAAATTTCGTCGCTAAAATTCCTTTCTTACTCATGAATTTGGTCGCTAAAAGTCACTTTTAGTGGCGACTTTAACCGCCGCTAAAACTGATGAATTGCGTCGCTAAAAGTCCCTTCTTACTTATGGACGTGGTCGCTAAAAGTCACTTTTAGTGGCGACTTTAACCGCCGCTAAAACTCATGAATTTCGTCGCTAAAAGTCCCTTCTTACTTATGAACGTGGTCGCTAAAAGTCACTTTTAGTGGCGACTTTAACCGCCGCTAAAACTCATGAATTTCGTCGCTAAAAGTCCCTTCTTACTTATGAACGTGGTCGCTAAAAGTCACTTTTAGTGGCGACTTTAACCGCCGCTAAAACTGATGAATTTCGTCGCTAATAGTCCCTTCTTACTTATGAACGTGGTCGCTAAAAGTCACTTTTAGTGGCGACTTTAACCGCCGCTAAAACTCATGAATTTCGTCGCTAAAAGTCCCTTCTTACTTATGAACGTGGTCGCTAAAAGTCACTTTTAGTGGCGACTTTAACCGCCGCTAAAACTCATGAATTTCGTCGCTAAAAGTCCCTTCTTACTTATGAACGTGGTCGCTAAAAGTCACTTTTAGTGGCGACTTTAACCGCCGCTAAAACTCATGAATTTCGTCGCTAAAAGTCCCTTCTTACTTATGAACGTGGTCGCTAAAAGTCACTTTTAGTGGCGACTTTAACCGCCGCTAAAACTCATGAATTTCGTCGCTAAAAGTCCCTTCTTACTTATGAACGTGGTCGCTAAAAGTCACTTTTAGTGGCGACTTTAACCGCCGCTAAAACTCATGAATTTCGTCGCTAAAAGTCCCTTCTTACTTATGAACGTGGTCGCTAAAAGTCACTTTTAGTGGCGACTTTAACCGCCGCTAAAACTGATGAATTTCGTCGCTAATAGTCCCTTCTTACTTATGAACGTGGTCGCTAAAAGTCACTTTTAGTGGCGACTTTAACCGCCGCTAAAACTCATGAATTTCGTCGCTAAAAGTTCCTTCTTACTTATGAACTTGGTCGCTAAAAGTCACTTTTCGTGGCGACTTAAACCGCCGCTAAAACTGTTGAATTCCGTCGCTGAAAGTCACTTTTAGTGGCGACATTTATAGCTTTTAGCGACTACAGAAGTTGCCACTATACCTACTTTCAGTGGCGACATTTGTGGTTTTTAGTGGCGACTAAAGTTGCCACTTATACCGTCTTTCAGTGGCAAGACAGTGCTTTTAGACGACAATAGTTGCCACTAATACTAACTTTCAGTGGCAACATATATGTCTTTAGCAGCGACTATAGTTGCCACTATACTAATTTCAGTTGCGACGACTATAGTTGCCAGTGACTTTCAGTGACTTTCAGTGGCTTTTAGTGACGACTTAGGGTGCCACCAATACTAACTTTCAGTGGCAGACATTTATGGCTTTTAGTCGACGTCTGAAGTTGGCACCAATACTAACTTTCAATTGCGACATTCATGGCTTTTAGCGACGAATATAGTTAGTATTAGTGGCTTTCGCGACGACTATAGTAAGCAATATACACTTAAAAATTGATGATATACATAACATTTACGAAAATTAGATTATTTAAAATTAGAATATATAAAATTTCTAACTAAAATCTAAATGTGTCATATTCAACAAACATTTTGTTGTTTAATGTTGAAGGATATTTTATTTTTAAAGGATATAATTTATTGTCTTTTGTTGTTACGAAGCACTTTATTTACCAAACTCCATTTTAGAATTCCATGAATTAATACCATATAATTATTATTTAACATTTTATTAATTAGTTCTTTTTATAATACTTAAATTTAGTGAAGAGGTAGAATCGTAATCCGTCTTTGAAGTTAAAATCTTCTCACTTATGATCATATGAACATGATATGATGATGAAGTGATGCGTTCTGCGTACAACAGCGTAATATACAAAAGTTTTTCCTTAGAACCTCAAAACTATGAAGTTGCAGGTACCAGAAAAAGATGTAATTGAGTTAAAAATATGAACTCTCACAGCCCAAACTTGAAGAGGACGGTGAGACCTAAAACAACAAACCAAAATGTTAGAACCAGATGCATCTAAGCTGCTCCGAAAAACTGCTCCAAAGACGTTGAACTGAAGACATTTATAGCTGTTCTTTCTGACTTGGTAGGCGTAATGTGTAGCTCATATTTGATAAATCTCTGCAATCAGTTAGTATCAACACATCAGACAGATATCAATAGAGGAAAAACACTAAAATCTGCATAGCCACACTGCCATTTAAACTATAAGAAGAGACGAGTAACTGTATGTGTTTGTAAAAGGCATTCATATTAACAGACAAGAAATTACAAGGCTAAACTTGCAAATTTCCTAATACCAGAAGAAGGAAGAACAGAAATTTTATAGGAAGCCTTGGAAATATAACAGCGGTTAAGTTGTTTCCTTTGGGAAAGAGATCTAACTAATGCATGGTAGATAAACGGATGGATCCATTGTTTAATCATACTTCTACTTGTCTTCATGAATTAGTATATTTTCTGAAACAGAGAAAAAAATAAGATCATGGGATGCTCATGCTGACAGTCAAAGGAAACAAGGAGTACCGCTAATTGGAAAACAATTTCTGGATTTGTGTCAATGTGCCAATCAGGTTCCAGTTGTCGGACAAATGATGTTCGTCCATTCTCAATGCTACAAAAGAGAACCTGTATAACAATCAAATCAGTAACACATAAATGCATAATACACTTGTACAAGAAAGATGACCATTAGAAAAATAGTGAAGGTTCAAATGGCAGCTGACTGCTGAGCCATCAATTTAACTGCTGCATCTTATATCAAAAACATCCAAAACTATGACAGCTGGGATGCTAAATCATTTTATACAACTCAATTCACATTATGCTGGGATAAATCTACTCTCTATATAGATTTTAACCAATCATTATGTTACTCCCTACATAGTAAAAAACAATAACATTTGGTGATGACTCTTCACTGATAATTGAGGACTGCCTATTATCTGCTTTCATGCAAGACCGTAACTAGAAAGAGAGCCCCTACATAAAATAGGCATAATACATAAATGTGCCCTTTAACTTGGCCTCATTTACGTTTATGTCCTTCCACTTTGGGTATGCACAAGTAGGCACCTAACTTGTATAAAGTTGAACAAGTAGACACATGAGTCCTACAAGGCATAATACACGTAGGACACCATGTAGGATAAAAAATGACATGCAGGATGTCATGTAGGACATGTGTGTCTATTTGTTCAACTTTGTACAAATTTAAGTGTCTACTTGTGCACACCAAAAATTAAAGGGGCATAAATGTAATTTAAAGCCAAGTTAAAGGGCATAGTTATGTATTATGCCAATAAAATATGAACAAAGTTGACTAATAGAGTGTAACGTGAGTAGTAGACCAGAGCTTTGATTGAAGAACCTCAATCTTAGGGAATGACGAAAGCTTCTTCAAGAACTCCCAGAGAGATTCATTTGTGTGTGTGCTGGGGGGGGGGGGGGGGGACCTGTGTATATATACCTTGCAAAGGAAGAGTGTGACACAATTTTCTGGTTGTGAAAATGGACCGGTGGGTGAGGCTGGCGAATTGTTTGTTGCTGCGTCTACTGGCTGTTTTTGGTGAAGCCACGGTGGAGAAAGATAAACATCTAGTAGTCTAGAGGTGGTGTAATGGTGTGGAGAGGTAATGGATGGTGTTGCAGATGATGAGAGTGGTTGGCTGAAACACCAAATTCTATTTTTGTTTGGGTGTTTCTTCCTTATTTTTTTGTGGATGACAATGTATTTTTTAGAGGTTTGATTGGCCACGCCGCAGGATCAAAAGAGAGTGAGAGTCACATTTGTTGTTGGCGTGGATCTGTAAAATTTGTGCTTAATAGGCACAGTTTTGGAAGCATTAAGTTTTCAGTAGGTATGACGATGAGGTACCAAAATGAAAAAAATGCGACAGTTTTAAGCTCCGTCGATGTATTGGGCCTATCTTTTAAGTGTGTTAGAGCACAAAGGAATTTAGTTGCAGAGAGTATGGTAAGATTATATTCATGACCCAGCAAATTCTGAGAATTGTCTTTTTTCTATTAAAAAAAAAAAAAAACGAAGTTTAATTAGAAGAACAGTTGTGCTACACAACTTTAAAGAAGGGACTAGGACGTCATAGTACTAGAAATCCACAAGGAACATATATTTTACAAACCAAAACCTCAAGGGAGGTTTTGTACTACAATTAAAAGGAAAGGAACGTTAACTTTTCCTGAACAGAGTACATTAGCTTATGTAAGATCACATATACAAAATTGCAGAGCAGTAGGAAGAAGAAATCATCTCGAATTTTCCAGGATGAGATACTAATATGCAGACAGAAGGAAAAATATTCACAGATGCACGGTTGAGATTAAAATTTGCAGAGATCACCCATTGTAAAACAAACTTAATAACACGAGCTCCATGAAAGTATTATAAACGTATTTTGAGTTCCATGGGCAGTTGAACAATGATTAGTTGTTACCTTGTCTTTGACTATGCCACCAGATGTAAACACTCCAGCATCTTCTAAAGCCAGTAGGACCTTTTTCTGCAAATATTCGTACATTTCAAGAATATGTATGCAAAAAAAAAGAATGTGTTGATACACATGCAAATTACTCATATAAAGTGAATGAGCATGGATCAACACTGCAGCCACCATTAAGATGCACCGTAACTATGATAGTGGGTGTGCTAAGAAATGAATCATGCACCGAATATGAGAACTTCATGAAGTCATGAAATAGCGGACAAGTCAGATACTCAGATGTTCAGAAAGGAGAAATCCAGAAGGAGCTAAAACATGGTCATCCTATCTCATTTTAGTTTGACTTAATACCAAAGAAAGCTATTTAGTGAAATAATACAGATTAGTAAGTACAAATATTCTACTAAACAAGTAAAAGATGAATGTTGGTTAATGTGTGTGATGATTAATTAATGGGATGTAAGTTTTCCCAAGAAAATAAAAACAGAGAGAGAAGAGTGTATTGTTTAGGCAACTATTTTTTTAGAGTTACTTAAGATTTAGCATCAAAGATACGTCTTTTTTATCTTTTTAGATTTTGAATTTAGGGATCAGTTCAGAGAGCCAATTTTATTTGGTATACAAAGCCAATCAACAATAACAGCCTTTTCCCTTTTCATTTTGAAAACGGCATCAAATGGCATCTGACCTCCAAAATTATCTTCTCTGAGTCAGGCAATGAAGATAAGTTTGTTTAAAAGGGATTGGATCTCTAGCAACTACTAATCAACATACAGATGGAATATAATAGAGTGAGCACTAACTTCACTTTCATCATCAAGTACTCTCTCCATGAGATAAAGATCACAAAATTTGGTGATTTCGAGCAACACTTCAAGCGCAGAGGATCGAACAGTAGCTTGTTTCTGCAAAGGAAAAGTATAAACATTGTCAACTGCATGTTTAAATGGATGCACAATCAACAAAAATAATACTTAATAACCTGTAGTTCCTCTGGGCTCGTTTCCTCCAGGATTACTCCAAGCAACCGACATGTTACCTGTAAAGTGAAATAATATGCAGATTGTCTAAGTTACTTGCGCTACTGTGACAAAAATAAAAATAAACACACTGTCAAACAGAATCAGGGAAGTGATGCCAGAATGCAAAACCTTGAACAGATAAGATTTGGTCGAGTAGCACATTCTTTCTTAAAATTGAGGTAGAGACGACCATTATTCTCTCAGTTATTTTTGATGTTGCAATCAGTAAATTACTTTATTATATCCTAACTAGGTTCCCATAAGGTTACCTTCGTTAGAAGTGCAAATTGTGCATGCTAGGGTAGGCTTCAACAGAGACTTAGCTAAGAAGAAAATGCAAAAACAGCAAAGGATCTATATAATATGATCATGATGTCGTTATTGTTGTTACACTTACATTTGGTCAGTGTGGTCAATAATCTAGTGGCTGACAAGTCTGGTTGCTGTCACAGGTTCTTTGTTCTGGTTAATGACACATATGTCCTCACTGTTTGTAGTCAGTCGTTTAGTGTGTTTTGATTGTCGCACTATATTTTTTTCATCGCTATTTTCTTACTATTTGTACTTGGATTTGCTACACTTGAGTCGAGGGTCTTTCGAAAACAACCTCTCTACCTCCACGAGGTAGCGGTAAGGTCTTCGAACACTCTACCCTTCCCAGACCCCACTTGTGGGATTCCACCGAGTATATTGGTGTTGTAATGACTCGTATGTCCTTACAGTGATAAGCATAAATTTGCAAAGTTAATTTTAGAAATTCTAATTCGTTTTGAGAAGTACAAATATATACAGAAATAGCCAACCAAAACTAGTTTTTAGAATTGAGGCATAGTTGGTATAAAATAGGACCTGAATAAAGCCGAATTGAAACAGAGGTTTTTATAACAATCCAACTAATGTGGGGTTGAGGTGTAGCTGTGATAATAGCGCAATTCTACGTGAAAATAAAATATAATTCTATTAACCTACTAGAACAACCTCTTACCTATTTGTGTGATACGCTTTCCTTTCTAGGCTATCTGAGAAAGAATGAGATATTTAGCTTTTCAAAAATTATTTGATCTTAACATTGCCGTCTTACCTGTAATCAATGTCTTCTTTGACCCACTTGATATCAAAGTTATTCTTTTACAAGGCAAGGAGAGTTAAACTAAAAGATATGTGGAACTATTGTAATCAATTATCAAACAAGAATAGTTTTGGTATTTTGCATATATTTGGCTTACATATCAAAAGCCTGACTTAGTTTCTTAAACTTAGGGTCCAACCAAACAACTTCACATAAATGAGAAGCATAAAGTTATGCCTCCAATTAATTACTTCCAAACTATACGTCAAACGCACAAAACATTGACAGAAAGAAGCCTCCTTTATTCAATAAACTAAAAAGCTACCGACTTATTCTTAGTAAGTTAAGATATTAATTGGACCAAAGAAGCAATGACCGCGTGTCAAGAAAAAGATGTGTACTGCTCTCTTTTCTTGACAATGGGTGGAAAAGGGAGACACGTCGTGCTCATTCACGGTGATGCAAAGGGGTGGAATAAGAAAAGATACTCCACATGTCCTCTACCATATTTTTCAAATTACGAATTCCATAGTGAGAGAGTGAGAGTAAGTTCAAGTTTAGGGAATGAATAGATTACAAGTGTAACAACCTGTCATTTCTGGGATTACGTAGAGATTAAATTGAACTATGAGTAATTTACATTTTACTCAATTATAGCTTTCCTTTAAACAATTCACATATAAGACCTCATTTGATTGTGTTGGTTTGTTCATTCATAACTTGGGTAAATAAGTACACAAGCACAATATGGATCCTTCGTGTAATACCCATGGTTATAGCCTTGTAGGAAACTCCTTTATGTTTTCTTCTATTTCTCCCTCTAATGAAGGGTCCTTCATACATGTCTTTTATGATATTCAAATATTTAGCATGAAGTCCTTTCTTTTCCTATGCCACCAAATGACATTTCTTGATACCCTATCATATTCTTTCTCCAAGTCGATAAACCATGTGTAGATCTTTTCTCCTCTCACTATAAATTTTCTAAATCTTCTTAGCAAAAATATAGCTTTTGTTGTGAATCTACTGGATCTAATAACAAACTGATGTTCAATGACACTTATAGTGTCCTTAAGTCTATGTTAGATCACTCTTCACTTATAGTGTCCTTAAGTCTATATTGTATTAGTTAGAGAATTAAAATAGGTGGCTAGTTCGCCAAATTCACACATCACATTGACATTTTTGGGTGACTTTGGACAAAAATGCAAAGGAGAAGGAACTGGGGACAAGTCAACTTTTTGTCGGCTCATGTTTTATACGGCTTAAAGAATGGAAATATAAATTGTGTTTTTGTAGAAAAATTAAGAGAAACAACAATACAGAGGGGTCTTTGGGGGAGGCGTTAAGTAGGGTCAGAACTGCTTTTTGAATCATCTATGGGAGTCACTGTTTAGGAGAATTTTTTTGAAAAGGGACACAAAGCATTAGCTGAAGAAACGACAGAAAACTAAGACCAATCTTTAATATAACCGGTAAATTCGGCAATCGCAATTTATAAGACTCTTCTTAACTTTTCATTGTTTCCTGAGAAACATATCATTTAATTCTCAACTTCATACATTATATGGATGGATGTTATGCTCACAAGTGCATGCATATATAAGTTATACAAATATATTCTACAATTACTTGTTTCGGTATGTATATGTTAAAATAAGAAAAATATTATAAATGACATAACTCAAAATTCATTTGATGCCTACATATGTACTTAAGGGTAAGCATACACCAGAAAATGTCCAGTTGTTACAATAAGAGAAAAGGATACGACAACACAACAGTGGTTAGTAAAAATCATCCCATAATGGGAAAGACTCATCTTAACCCTCTAGTTAATGACCCTATAAAGATACGAAGACAGTATCCTCTTTGAAGAATGAATTGCTAGCATCTGATAATGATCTATTCTCGTGAAGGCGCACCGAATATAAAGCAGTATGACAAAGCCGAAAAATTGTAATTTAGTTTTAGGTAAACTTAAGTACTAAGTTACCTACCTAGGAAGAACCTATTTCAGACTATC
>JAJJBR010000545.1:0-17836 GCA_022817965.1 Solanum lycopersicoides | reverse complement strand
AAAATCGGTCAAGGCGGACAGAGAACCCGATTTTGGACCCAATTCTCTTTCCCTCACTCTCTTTATTTCTCTCTTTTACTTTATTTGCTTATTTGTTTGCATACTTGTCGTTAATTTTAAAAGTTAGAAAAATCCGAATCCCCGCGAATGTCGTAAATGTTTTTATCAACTTAAAATTAAAATAATTTTGCAAAATGAAATGACCTAAAAAATAAGTTAGTATTTCAACTCTCTACTTCTAAGTATTTTATTCAAGTCAAGATAAAAGCAAAGTTTTAGCCAAATTTATTAGTTGCTGGAAAACCGTTTTATACGGATGTTTTAGGTGCCTAACACCTTACTAAAACATTAATTTGAATCCCCGAACCCTTTAAATGTTTTCAAGCAATTTTCTCTGTTAAGTTATTTGAAAACAATAGTTTTCTTGATTTTTCTTCAAAAATTAAGTGGCGACTCTAAAAAACCGAAAAACCCTTATAAAGGTTAAATTTTCGATAAAACAGTGTCGAAAAGATCAAGACCTTGTTTTTGTCTAAAATCTTTGACAAAAAGTCTTGTTTTGTATTTGTAAACAGTAACATTGAATTTCATTTTCCTTTTGAGGATTCGCTTTGAACCCAAATGTTCATTTCCTGGAGGAATATCAACCAACTTCAAATAAGATTGCTCAAGATCGAACCAATCTCTCTATTGACACCATCTGTCCAAAAGGATGAGTCTACGGAAGACACAAAATGTTACAAAATCATATTTGAAGGAAGTAGATATCCTTTGACATTTACTACACCTCTGAATCTCTTTATTATGTACATTCTCCTCTTGTTCTTCCCAAGGTCATTTAAACCTTTCACTAGTCTAAGTTTACAGTCCACATTCTTAGTTCTTATTTTAATCATTTTAGGAATAGGAACTTGGACTTTGGATAGACACCCCCACACTTTGAAATATTTCAAGTTGGATTTCCTTCCTTTCCATTTCTCATATGGAATAGATTGTTAAAATTGCTTTTTTTTCTTTCTGAAAAGACAAAACTTTTTGTTGTTCCCTTTTGTAGTAAGGATAGTTCCTCCACACAAGTTTTTTGGTAAATCTAAACTTATAAATAATGCATCCATCATTTATTTCAACGTTCAATTTTTCATTAGATTAAGGTGAATAGGGCAGTAGCTTGATGGATAATTCCACTTTTATACTCTCCATTCTTATCACTTCTTATCTTTTCCCAACTGATTTTCGACTTCGATATTATATTTTCTAGACATTTTTATTGCTTCATCCTTACCATTCAGCAAATAGACATAGTCATTTCTAATGCAATTTTTAATGAAAGTTATGATATACTTTTTTTCACCACAAGATGTTGTTCACTTCATATCACAAATGTCGATGTAAATCAACTCTAAGGGATTAGAATTCCTTTCAATAGATTTATAAGAATGTTCATCATACTTAGATTCCACACAAACATGACATTTTTATTTATTGCACTCAAAGTTAGAAAAAACTTCTAAATTGATTGGTTTTCCTTACAAGGTTTTATAATTGACATGCCCCAAGTGTTCATGTCAAAAACTTTGACTCATGAAAGTAAGAACAAATAAAAATATAGAGTTCGAAAAGATATTCGCGAGCTAGCTTTTTTCTCACTAATATTTTGTATCTATTTTTTACAATTTTGTGTGATACAAACATTGTTTAGAGTCATCACCTTGTCAAATGTCCTTTTCAAAAGCACCTTTCCATCACTTTCAATTTGATTGTTATAGAACTATCATAAACAATGTTTCATCGAGTCCAATAAAGGCAATACAGTCCAAATAGTTTTTTTACAAAACATAACAAATGACTATTCACCAATATTCATGTCTATGCAAATACTTTTATTATAAGAAACATATCTTTTCACAAAAAATCACAACATTTTAAGTGACACTTTTTCATAAAAGACCACAATCATTTTGAACAAGTATACATCTAATTTGGTGGTTTCATACTAGTCGTAGTATATACTAGTAAAAGAGAAACTCAACAACCACCATATCAATTATACTCCAAGTATTTTGTGGGTCTAACATAATACAAAAGTATCATCAAATTTCATATCTTGTGCTTCAAAATTAAATTAGACACCAAATCCAATTTTATCTTTATCATAAGCAAAGAAACCACAATGTAAATATGATCTCAAATATATTTTTCAAGTATTTAAAATAATTTTTCACATATTTTTTTTTCCATACTATAAAAATTACATCGCAATATAAAACTTCTTTTGGATACATTATTTTGGTGCAGGACATGTATCATCAATCTCTCGTCTCCTCAAATAAACTTGAACAATTGACGGTCTTGTTGGAACATGTGTTGGTGGCACAGTAGTCTAGTTGTGCTCAATAGAGTCACTAGGAGATGGAAGAATAACATCACTTGATTCACAACACTAGTAATATGATAAACTAACCACTCATAATTCCTCCCCTTGACTTGTAATTTTAGGAGGAGAATAGAAAAATGACGTAGTCTCTGAAAATACCACATCATTCGATAGCATCTATTTTCCAAGTTTAGTAGAATAACATCGATACCCCTTTTGAAGACGAGAATAACCTAAGAAAACACACTTCAATGCCTTAGGTCCAACTTAGTAACAAATGGACGTACATACATGTACTTCCAAATACCTTTAGTTCCAACGAAAATAATGACATATTTGGATATATTACCAACAAACACAGTCGATGACATGCGATTAATCAGAAACAAGTCGTAGAGACTGTATCGATCCAAAATTGTTTAAGAACTTTCATTTGGAACAAAAGTTCTTGGGCTGTCTCAAGTAGATGTTTATAATCCTCTCAACAACTCTATTTTGAGAAGGTGTATCAACACACGATGATTGATAGAGGATACCGTGTTGTCTCATGTAGGATTGAAACAACTTTGACATGTATTCTTTTGCATTATCACTCCTTAAAATATGAACTGAAGCAGTGAATTGAGTTTTGACTTCAGCATAAAAGTCACAAAAGTGATGTGAGCGAATTTTCATAAATTAAATTCAAGTCATCCGAGAGAAATCATCCACAAAAGTGACAAAATATTTATGTCTAGTTTTGGAAACAACTGGACATGGTCCCCAAAAGCATCATAATAAGTAACTCAAAAGTTGATTCAACTCGTTTATTAACCCTTGGAACTAATGTGATGTGACGATGTTTCGTAAATCGACATGATTCACACTCCAAAGAAGGAAAATTTTGAAAATGGGGACATAACTGTTGACTCTATGGCTAATTATTTAGTCCCACATCGGAGTTTTATGTATTGTGAAGGAGAATTTGGGGTTATAAAAGAACCCCTCCTCCTTCATTGTAAAATGCACCATTTGTAATCTCTTCTCTCTATCTAATAAAAGCAGGCTGTTTGAGCGGTGCTCGGAGATTAAGCTTTCGTGGCTGAATTCCATTATTAAAATTGTTCGGTCTCTTTTCTCTTCTTTTCAGTTAATATTCGATATTACTTGTCGGGTATCTTTGTTAGTGTTCTGTCCGGTTCAGTTCATTTGAACCGGTTCATTTCACTAAAGTTGTTCCGTTTTGTAGGGAAATTACCCGAATTTCCCAACAAGTGGTATCAGAGCCAAGGTTCTGTCTGAGTATGCTCTGTGGTTGCAGCTGAGTCTGATCTTCCACATCAGAAAAGAATTATTTTGGTCCTTTTGCGTCGAAAGTTTTTTCTAAGTCAGAGTTCTGTCTGAGTATGCTCTGTGGTTGCAGTTCTGATCTTCCACATCAGAAAGAATCTTCCTAAGTCAGAGTATGCTCTGTGGTTGCAGTTTCGCTGATCTTCCACACCAGAAAGGAATTACTTTGTCTCAGTAGAAGCCTTCGATTATTTGAATTCTGTTGTAATATCCAATATTTTTTTTTAGTCTGTAATGGCAAATAAAGATCAAGAAATGGAGTCTGTTGCAAATATTCCACCGAAGACATCGGGTGCCTCGTCATCATGGTCAAGATTCCCGATGTCTACTTTGAAGTTGGCGGTTGAAATATTCGATGGTACGGGCCATTTCGGTATGTGGCAAGGGGAGGTTTTGGACTCCCTTTTCCAGCAGGGTCTTGATATTGCTATTGAAGAAGTCAAACTAGAAGGAGTTGAAGATAAAGATTGGAAAATCATTAATCGGTTGGCATGCGGAACAATTCGATCGTGTCTATCCAGGGAGCAAAAGTATGCTTTCAAGAATGAGACTTCTGCATACAAATTGTGGAAGGCATTGGAGGACAAGTTTCTGAAAAAGAGTGGTCAGAACAAGCTCCTAATGAAGAAAAGGTTGTTCCGATTTGATTACAAACAAGGTACTACTATGAATGAACATATCACTATGTTTAATCAATTAGTAGCAGACTTGCTTAATTTAGATGTCATATTCGATGATGAAGATCTGGCTTTGATGTTGTTATCATCTCTTCCCGATGAATTTGAACATTTGGAGACAATGTTACTTCACGGGAAGGAGAATGTGTCGTTAGATGCTGTTTGTTCTGCTTTATATAGTCATGAACTGAGAAAGTAGGATAAGATGAAAACAAAGGCAACAACATCAGAAGAAGTATTGGTGGCAAGAGGTCTTCATCAAAACCAGACAAAAGGGAGAAGAGGAAGGTCCAAATCAAAAGGTCGAGCATTGCCAAAGATGAGTGTGCTTTCTGTCATGAGAAAGGGCACTGGAGGAAAGACTGTCCAAAGTTGAAGAAGAAAGGGAAGGCTCCGCAAGACGCCAATGTTGCAGAATGCAAAAGCGATGTGGAATCAGATATCTCTTTAGTGGTCGCTCCTACAACATCACATGCAGATGAGTGGATATTGGATTCAGGTTGTACCTATCATATGTGTCCCATTCGGGAGTGGTTCTTTGAATTTCAGGATCTCGATGGCGGAGTTGTTTACATGGGTAATGATAATTCATGTAAAACAACCGGAATAGGTTCAATCAAACTGCAGAATCATGATGGATCCACCAGAATCTTGCGAGATGTGCGGTACGTGCCAAAGTTGAAGAAGAATCTCATCTCATTGGGGGCTTTAGAATCTAAAGGCCTAGTTATAACGATGCGAGATGGAGTTCTTAAAGCAACTTCTGGAGCGTTGGTGATGTTGAAGGGTGTGAGAAAGAACAATCTGTATTACTATCAAGGTAGTACAGTGGTCGGGACAGTAACAACAGTAACTTCTTGCACCAAGAAAGATACTGAGGCAACGAAGCTGTGGCATATGCGGTTGGGACATGCTGGTGAAAAATCTTTGCAAATTCTTGCCAAGCAAGGATTGTTGAAAGGTACGAAGACTTGCAAACTTGAGTTTTGTGAACATTGTGTTCTTGGAAAACAACGAAGAGTGAAGTTTGGCACTGCAATTCATAATACCAAGGGTATTCTGGATTATGTGCATTCAGATGTATGGGGACCTGCCAAGACTCCGTCTCTTGGAGGAAGGCATTATTTTGTCACTTTTGTTGATGATTTTTCCAGGAGAGTTTGGGTGTTTTCTATGAAGAACAAAGATGATGTACTTGGAATTTTCCTTAAGTGGAAAGTTCAAGTTGAAAACCAGACGGGAAGGAAGATCAAGGTTCTCCGAACAGACAATGGTGGAGAATACAAGAGTGATCCGTTCCTTAAGGTATGCCAAGACTGTGGCATAGTTCGGCACTTCACCGTCAGGAAAACACCGCAACAGAATGGGGTGTCAGAGCGTATGAACAGGACACTTGTGGAGAAAGTTCGTTGTATGCTGTCTAATGCTGGGTTAGGCAGAAAATTTTGGGCTGAGGCGATAACATATGCTCAACATCTCGTCAATCGTTTGCCATCATCTGCTATTGATGGCAAAACTCCATTAGAGGTATGGGCTGGAAAACCTGCAACTGATTATGATACTTTGCACGTTTTTGGTTCTGTTGCATATTATCATGTGATTGAATCAAAGTTGGATCCACGGGCAAAGAAGGCTTTGTTCATGGGATTCAATGCTGGAGTGAAGGGATACCGTCTGTGGTGTCTCGAGGCAAAGAAAACAATTATAAGCAGAGATGTTACCTTCGATGAATCTGCCATGTTAAAGAAGGTAAATCCAGAAGATGCTGAGAGTACTCCTGAACAGGTGGCGTGTACTCCGAAGCAGGTGGAGTTTGAGGAGACAGTGGTGATCCCAGCACGGAGCACCACGAGTGACTCTCCTACGGCAGAAGAAGAGTCAGATGAGGAAGAGGTTCCTACCCAAGAACCTCTACAGCAATCGGAGCCAATTGCAGTTAGAAGACAGAGACGAGCGATCCAAAAGCCCGCTCGTTTCACTGACATGGTAGCTTATGCACTTCCAGTTTCAGATGAAGATGTTCCATCCACCTACCCAGAGGCCATACGAAGTTCAGAAAGTGGCAATTGGGCAGGTGCAATGGAAGAGGAAATGCAATCCCTCAAGAAGAACATGACGTGGAAGTTGACACAACTACCGATAGGCAAGAAGGCAATTGGATGCAAATGGGTATTTGCAAAGAAAGAAGGATTTCCCGATAAAGACGATGTTCGCTACAAGGCAAGGTTGGTAGCTAAAGGCTACGCTCAAAGGGAGGGAATTGATTATAATGAGGTATTTTCTCCAGTTGTTAAACATTCCTCCATTAGAATTATGTTGGCCTTGGTAGCGCAGTTGAATTTTGAGCTAGCTCAACTTGATGTGAAGACCGCGTTCCTACACGGTGATTTGAAGGAGGAAATCTATATGACTCAGCCAGAAGGAAATAAGGTTGCTGATAAAGAGAATTGGGTTTGCAAACTTGTCAAATCATTGTACGGACTGAAACAATCTCCGAGACAGTGGTACAAACGATTTGATAGTTTCATGAAGGGTCAGAAGTACAAGAGAAGCAAATACGATCATTGCGTGTATTTGCACAGGCTTCAAGACGGTTCCTACATCTACTTACTCTTATATGTTGATGATATGCTGATTGCAGCAAAGAGCCAAATTGAGATTGACAAACTGAAGGCTCAGTTGAGTAAAGAGTTCGAGATGAAGGATTTGGGGAAGCCAAGAAGATTCTCGGCATGGAGATAAACAGGGACAGAGAGAGAGGCAAGCTTTGGCTGTCACAGAAGCAGTATTTGAAGAAGGTACTAAGACGTTTCGGTATGCACGAAGATACAAAACACGTGAGTACCCCACTTGCTCCTCATTTGAAACTGAGTAGCCAGTTATCTCCGACGACTGATGAAGAGCGAGAATACATGGCGAAAGTCCCATATGCAAATGCAGTTGGAAGCTTGATGTATGCAATGGTGTGTACGAGACCAGATATTTCACAGGCTGTTAGTGTTGTTAGCAGGTACATGCATGATCCAGGCCAGGGTCATTGGCAAGCTGTGAAATGGATTCTACGGTATCTGCAAAATACCGTAGATATTGGATTGGTATTCGAGCAGGATAAATCACTTGGTCAATGCATAGTTGGATACTGTGATTCTGACTATGCAGGTGATTTGGATAAGCGACGATCTACAACTGGCTATTTGTTCACTTTAGCAAAAGCGCCAGTTAGTTGGAAGTCTACTTTACAGTCAACGGTAGCTTTGTCTACGACAGAGGCAGAGTATATGGCGATTACAGAGGCTGTAAAGGAGGCGATTTGGCTTCATGGGTTGCTTAAAGACTTGGGAGTTGGTCAGAAACAACTTGAGGTTTATTCTGACAGTCAGAGTGCTATTCATTTAGCAAAGAATCAAGTCTTTCATGCACGGACGAAGCACATTGATGTTCGCTATCACTTTGTGAGGGAAATTCTCGAAGAAGAGGAGATACTTCTGTTGAAGATTCATACTACGGAGAATCCCGCAGATATGCTGACCAAGGTGGTTACAAAGGCCAAGTTTGAACATTGTTTAGACTTGGTCAATGTCCTGCACATTTGAAGTTGGCGCCTCACGGCGCAAATTTGGAAGCAACGTGAAAACTGCTTTTATTATTTGTTTGTTTGAGAAGATTTGTATTTGGTGGGACTGGATATTAAGCCAAGGTGGAGATTTGTTGACTCTTTGGCTAATTATTTAGTCCCACATCGGAGTTTTATGTATTGTGAAGGAGAATTTGGGGTTATAAAAGAACCCCTTCTCCTTCATTGTAAAATGCACCATTTGTAATCTCTTCTCTCTATCTAATAAAAACAGGCTGTTCTGAGCGGTGCTCGGAGATTAAGCTTTCGTGGCTGAATTCCATTATTAAAATTGTTCGGTCTCTTTTCTCTTCTTTTCAGTTAATATTCGATATTACTTGTCGGGTATCTTTGTTAGTGTTCTGTCCGGTTCAGTTCATTTGAACCGGTTCATTTCACTAAAGTTGTTCCGTTTTGTAGGGAAATTACCCGAATTTCCCAACAATAACTTCTTTAATAAAGGTAAAGAAGGGTGTCCAAATCAACAATGTGCTTCAAATGGAGACAAGACGCTTGAGCAGGCAATAAATCGAGACTCATATTCATCAAGGATATATAGACCATCAATTACATGTCTTTACCAATAACCTTATGTGTCGCAAGATCACGAAACAAGCAATGATTAGGTTAGAACGAAACATAACAATTAAGATCTCTAGTAAGTTTACTCACAAAAATCAAATTGAAGGCCAAATTCGGTAAATTTAATACAGAGGACAAGGTAATAGAGGAGGTTGCTTTGACGGTTTTACATCCCACAATGTTACAGGTTAACCCATCAACTACTGTTACAGAAGAGGGAGGTTTGTGAGATTGGAAGGTAGAAAATATGTTATGATTACCTGTCATGTGATCTGTAGCACCTAAATCAATCATCCAGTTGTTCAAAGATGAGACGATACATGTTTTTCTTGAATCAACAAGGGTAGTAACTACAGTGAATTCTTTGAGGGATTCTTGATACTGAGAGAACTGTGCAAACTGATCTGCTAAAACCAAATTGTCTTATCCTTCTGATTCGTAGCCATATTTCGTCCTTTCTGATTGTTTGAGTTATATTTCCAACTTAAATATCCAAAGTAGCAATATAGGAAAATCTAACACAAACAACAAATACAATTCAATACCAATAAAATAATTTTAGTCGGGGCTCAAACTTCAAGAACAAAGCAACATGAGAGAGAACAAAGGAACCATAAGTCAAGAACAAGCATCGAGAAAACACTATTCATTCAACGTTTAACAGTATTCAACAATCGCAGCAGCACGAAACAGAATACCAGATCTGAATCGCAGTAGCTACATGGAAATATGAACCTGGAAGTAACTTTCAAAAAAATATTCTTTTTTTTATAAAGAAATATTATAGTTATCGTACATTTTTGCGTGAAAAATAATGGCGTTTGTCCATCAATTTTTCTTTTTAAAAATTACAAAATCATTGAAAACCGACCGAGTCTATCAATTTTTTCCCTATATTACCGGAAAGCATATGATTATACAAAGTTTTCGGATACTCTCTCTGTCCCAATTTCTATGACACCTTTTATGTTTTGAGAGTCAAACAGTTTAAGTTTGACCGGAAATTTATGCATGGAATCTTCAATTTTTTTAAAATTAAATTTATATATTTGTAAACTACGTAAGAAGTATTATGAGTCGCAACAATTGATAATTCAAAAATGTTTAAAAGATCTATGAAAAATTTATGGTTAAAGATAAAAAAATTTGACTCTTGAAATTCGAAAGTTGACATAAAAATGGAACGGAGGTAGTACATATTTATATATAAAAAAAATATATTGTGTGCTACCCCCTTTGTTTTGACATATTTATTTGGATTGTTAACTATTTTATATTTTATGTAACTTTTAAATATTTGAATTTTATTTCAAAATAATTAAAAAAATATATGTGAATCCATTATCAGACATTAATTAGTTTAATTAGTTTGACTCGTATTAGGAATCAACCAAAATAAATTGATACAAGGAGTTTTATACGAATAGGGTTTTAGTATATATTATGTACAAAGAGATTCAAATAAGTAAAATCAATTCTCAATTTCCTCTCGAGGCTTCCGGTAAAATCCCTCTTGAAATTCAGGTGCGCTTCAAAATCTTGGTTTGCTTTGATCTCTAGCCCTGAATTTGTCAAAACTCATCTCAGCTTAAATGCCAATAATAACGAATACACCCGCCATAAGGTTATGATGTTTGAACGTATAAGGGGAGAGATGGAACTACCCTGTTTTGAGCTTGGGAGTGTTGAGAAGTGATCTTTTGGTCTGTTGTGATTGTGACGAAACAAATACGTTAGATGTTTGGCTTATGAAGGAGTATGAGATTAAAGAATCTTGGACGAAGATGTTTACTCTCAAGTTTCCGGAGCATCAATCGATATATGGATATCTTGGGGAAATACGTTTACACATTGCAAGTGGAAGTGAAATTTTGGTTGTGTTTGGATCAAAATTCATGTTATTCAATCCAAAGGGTGACCTGCTCAGATATCCAAAGGTTATTAACTTTAATAATTGGGATGACGCGGAAATCTACATTGAAAGACTAGTTTGTCCTTTTTCTACCGTAGCGACTGAGGATGCAACAAAAGAAAAGCTCAGGTTGCGAAACAACAAAGTAACAAAAAATGTGTAAGAGTACTTTCTTGTCAAGTGTTGTTGAATTATGCTTATTTTTAAAACTGTGTTGCCAGGGCAGCTTGTTATTCATTTTCCCTTGTGCTCTATTTTGTAACAATAATTTTGTATTCAACTTCATGCTAAATGGTGCCCTGGAAATTGTTTCTCATATTGAGCAGTGTTTCGAGCAGATGTTATACCTCGAGACAGTGTAAAAAACATGAAGCACCAAGGACTTGAAAATCTTAGCTTACGTCCTACTTAGAGTTGTTTTTGATCTAGGACGACTTCATTAATTTTTTCGACTGAAAAAAACTTAATCAGGGAATACAGAGGAATCTCGTCAATTCTTGTACAAGGATCAAGGTTGGTGTAAAGTATCTAGTTTTGTCTTTTTTCTTGCTGCGAATAGCTAAGTCTTCATTTTCTTGTGGGCTGGTTTTGGTCTTCCCTTGCTGCTAATTGATAAGTGTCTTTTCTTCGGGACTATCTTCTTTTCTTCCCTTTGGTAGTAACATTAACATAAGAAAGACGGCATTGCAAGGAGAGTGTATTTTAGGAATCTAATTCAGCTCGTAATATTATTGTAACGCAAGGTTTCCTTCCCTTGAATGCCTGTTGTGTGTGTTATCAAGCTGAAGTTGATCTGTTAATATAAACTTCCCAACCCTCCGAAATGATCCTTTATGCATCTTTTCAGCGTTATTCTCTAAGATACCAGCAAAAAACTTATTTGGTCAATTACCCTATGCTAATACAGAATAAACAAATGAAGTAAATGTCAATAGTTCCTTTGGATATGTTTTTCCCTTTTAATTGTTTATGTGTCCATTTTTTAATGGTTTCTATGAATTGCAGCTACAATATATGAAGTTAATGATAACCCGCACCAGAAAGATACATAACCGCTGTTCCTGCATATTCAAGAAGTTATTCTGAATTAGCACATTGCAGGAATTTGAAGGTGTCGAGCCAAAACAACTTTGAGCAAAGATGCTCCATTTTGTACTAAGTTGTCTATCTCTGCATATACTCATAGGAACTTAATATATGCATTTAAGCAGCTATTTATTCCTTAAATCTTTCGTCGTTGGTGATCAGGGAAACTACATTCGCTCTTCAGTTCATGTGAATTTATTTCTTTAGTTTCATTTTAAGGCCTCAAAGTACGTATGTAGTGTGTCGAAAAGGAATGTTAAGTTGAATATAGTTTTGTCTTCGACTTGTATTTCTGTGATGTGTGCGTCTTTGTAATACGAGTTCAGAACCTAAATAAGCCACAAAAAAATAAAAGTAACCAAAATAAGCCAATATTTTAGGAAGTAACTAAAATAGGCTTAGTGGAAGAAAAAATTCCACTTTATCCAATATTCCAAACGTTTTCCGTTAGTCCATAACGGATATATTTTAATATATAACGGAACTATTTCTTACACTTTATAAAATGTAAGTTTTTCTTACACTTTGTAAAGTGGAACTTTTTCTTACATTTTATAAAGTGGAAGAAAAACTTACATTTTACAAAGAGGAATATTTTTCAAGTTTTTCTCTCCTTATGATGTCTTTGTAATGTTTGTCATACAATTATATTGATTTGACATATCATAAAAATAATTTTTTTTATTACATTATGTTTTTTTTATTCTGAAAGCTCATCCAAGCTCTATTTAAGGACATTCAAACATGACATATTCAACATCTTTAGTCTTCTATTATTCTTCATTTCAATCACAAAATAATGTCTTCTAAACCAAAAGTTAGAGTTTTGATTTATTGGGATGACGAAATTATATATGATGAAAATACCATTTATTATAATTGTCCTCCCAAACGCAATGCTAAATATTCAATTAATATCCGATATCATATATTTCTTTCATCAATTTATAAAAGAATGGGGTATAAATAGTATTATTATGATTATAGTCGAAAAATACCTACTTCATTTTTATCACAAGGACAAGTAAAATTTGGAGAGTGAATTACCTATAACGACGAATTGTTGATCGACTTTTTGAGGGTTCCAAATGATTAAATAGATCAAAGCAAGTTAACAAAACTTGAAATCTATGATAGAAATGAGCCTAAGACTAGCCAACAATGTTCTCCTTTACCGGTCGATGTCCATCCCCAATTAAAAAAATCATAATAACGTTGATGGATTTCCGATAACTCAATCTACTGATTTTCTAACATGACTCATTATCAAAATATTCTTACCGATCGATATGATTTTTCTTTGAGCGAAACTATTAATGAAAATGACTGGTAATGCTCAATAATTATATTTCGATTATTATTTGTTCTTTTTGTCAATTATTTATTAATTTATATGATTTATTATTATTATTATTATATATTTTATAGCGGTTTACTTTAACAAGATAGGAATATTGCTCCAAGTTATGGACTAGATATTTATTTTGGTCAGTCCTCACAGTTTGAAATGACGGAAATGTCGGGACATTCTCAAAATTTCATGTCTCGCCTATTTTTTATGCAAATGATTATCAATATGTCAAACACTTGATTTTTTATTTAAGTTAATTACATGTGATAAATATTTATATGGTTTTACATATATGGGGAAAATATCTCAATTGTATGACAAACACGTAAAAAACTTCATAAAGAGAGCGAAACGTGAAAAATATTCCTTTTTGTAAAGTGTAAGTTTTTCTTCCACTATATAAAGTGTAAGAAAAAGTTCTACTTTACAAAGTGTAAGAAAAACTTCCACTTTATAAAGTGTAAGAAATAGTTCCATTATATATTAAAATATAAACGTTATGGGACTAGCGGAAAACGTTTGGAATATTGGATAAAGTGAAATTTTTTCTTCCACTAAGCCTATTTTAATTACTTTCTAAATAATGGCTTATTTTGGTTATTTTTATTTTTTTATGGCTTATTTAAGTTCCGAACTCTTGTAATACCTTGTATTAAAATAAGGACATATATGTCATTTAGCTTTAATAAAAAATAATTAAAAAAAAAGAGATCAGAAATTATTATTTTTAAAAAAAAAGGGCTGAAAGCCCTAACAGAAGCAACATATTTTCTGCAACTTCTGCGATAAAAAAAAAATATTGGACTCATCTGGTTCTACGGTGAGCAAAGAGAAAATAAATTTAAAATTTAAAGCCTCAGTTCTCAAACTAAAGAGAGAACTGGAAGAAGAAGAAGAAAGAGAAGAAGGTAAGTTTCTTATTAAAGGTTGAATTTTTATCTTCCATGACTATAAGATTGAAAATTGGAAAGTTGAGAAACATGGGTTTAGCAAAAATAGAGAATTTATTTCATTTTTATGAACCAAGTGAATATAGTCAATGATTTGAACAAGAAACTTTGATATTGGGCTTATATGCAATAAAAAATAATTAGGCTCGGTTAGGTTGATGTTTTACGGGGAGAATTGACCAAGAAGAGACTATTTTGTGTGATTAAAGCACTAATAATTAAGTGATTGGACAGATTTTGAATCAATCATTAAACCTCTAGGGCTGGGGTTTTGTTGATGTAGTATGAATTACCTAAACGAAGGAGTTTACACAAAATTGTTAGGAATGTGTTTATGGTTTGACCAAAGGAATTCATACAGACCATTCGAGTGAAGAGCTTGGTGTTTCAACACAACTACTGTTAGTAGTAATCTTACCACAATTGATGTTTTATAATTTGCATGATTTTCACATGGTTTATAAAGTAAATGTGTTACTGAATGTTTTGAACTTGCATGTGGGAAAAGTCTCTTACTGGATATGATATTGAAAAGATTATTTGATTTGAGATGATCTCATTTTTTTATAAGATATGATTTCTGTTATTAAAAAGGTTTTACACTTTTGAGAAATAGTATTTTGACCGGTGATTATTGAACTTTGAAATGATATGATTTGATAAGTTTTAAATGCTATGTCTGATTTTGAAATGCTTTTACTGATTACAAGAAGAATATAAATGGGAGTAGACCTTGATGAATTCCGTAGCTAACTGCGCGGATCGTTAGACCTGGTGCACCTTGCAGTTACTGATTTCTTATAAAGCCCTTGCTAGGGATGTGGAACTAGTATTCTATTACTGATATCCTCGAGTAGGGATCTATTGATATGAATATTTAACTCCTTTACACGAGGAGTTCACTCTTATTAGTTACTTCTTAAAGAGAAGACCACTCTGATTACATGATTCATCCTTGGAAACCTCCCAGAAATAAGATTTGATATGAAGATGTTCTTTTACTGAGTTTGCTATTATGTATTTACACTGATTATGCTTATATGAGGCATATAAGATTGAATATTGTTATTGTTTTTGAAAGGCATTATTTCATCATTATGACTATTACACTAACATATTTTTTGATTTGTCCCTCATTAAAATGGTTGTGGTTCAGTATTATTACTCACTGAGCTAGCGTCTCACTCCTCGCTAATTGTTTTTACAGAGAATTCAGGTGGTATGAAGATGATATCATTAACTAGAGAGTGAGAATTGGTTGCATCTGGTGAGCCCCGCTGTTATTTGTAAGTTTTGATGATGTGACAAACTCAGGGTTCTCAACATGAGTTGTGATGATGTGACAAACTCAGGGACCTTATGAAGGTACCAGGTTCCCAACATGAACAGGCCGTTGACTGCCAGCTGGAGCAGGTACAGAAAGTAGGTGCACATTTCCCAACGGCGTCAGAAAGGTCAGACCGTCCAACCAATGGCAAGAGTTTAAGGAAAGGACTTGTCTATACAATGTCACTTTTCTAAACATCATTCCTTAGTTTTGCAACTTGAAAAAGATATCAAGAACTCTTGCAAAGGCTTACAAAAGGAGTGAAGAAACATCCTCAAGATCAACTCAAATCTAAAGAGCTGAAAGCTTAGTTGTCTAGGATTATTTCTTCTGCACGTAAATTGTAAATCTGTTCCTCCATTTATAAAGGAATCAGATAGTTGTTTGATCTGAAATTCTAAATCATTAGTAGGTTAGTGATTTAGTGGGCAGTCTTTGAGATTGCTTAGAAAATCCTAAGTTGTCTAGAGTGATAGATTAGTGGGTAGAGTAACATCTACTTAGGCTCATCAAGCAATAGAGTTATTGCTTGTCTGTGAGATTAAAACTTTTCTCACATTTTGTGTAACCGTTTACTTTTGCTTGTGAAGACTAGTGAAACGGTTTTGGAAATCCTGTGAGACAGGTCGTGGTTTTACTCCCTTGAGCAAGGAGGTTTCCACGTAAACTGCTGGTGTTGATATTCTGCCTTTATTTACAGTTGTTCATATTTTGAGTGAGTCAAGGGACCTGGTCCATTGACTGATAGTGGACGCACAGATTCTAACACCCGCATTGCTTCGCGTGGCAAGAGAACATTTGATTTGCTATGTTTATTTAGTTCCTTTAAACTCTTAGAGTCGCTCCATTTGTCAATTCTTATTTAGAGTCAAGATATTCTTTCGAATTGTAGTCATGTGACTAGTTTGAACCTCTTTTTTTTCATATTTGGAGATGAATTGGTTTATTCGCGTGACTATTAGATCATTGATGGATATTATGTTGTGATTTATAGTTGTTATTAGTTGTGTTATGGATTTCTGAGACATGGAAAATTCAGGATAGGCATAAAAATAAAGGAAACTTTGCCCGATTTTCTGTAGAATCCTGATAAGGCTTGCTTTGGGATTTTCCCCCTTAGCGCCGTCATGATCCTTATTGCCTGTCTTTTCTCTGTCTCACCGCAACCTTATTGCCTTCCCTATAAATATGAACAAAAGAGAATTGACCTCTCTGAAGCAATAATGTCCTATATCTGCCAATTAAGGACTGCACATTTTGTTGTTAACCATCAGTTAGGAGTTACTATATATACCGATGATACAGTTAAAACCCTTGAAAAACTATATATATCTCTGGATCAATAATGTCCTCTATATATGATTTGATGATTTTGAAATGTTTTCAGCTAACAAGTCATATTTGATCCTATTTGTGTTTGGGTCTATATGGACAAGTTGTGTATATATAGAGGTACATCACAAGTTTGAAAACCATGTATAAAGTTGTTAAATATATAGACAAATTTATTTTGAATTATTAACTATTATATATTTTATATAATTGTTGGGAAACAAAATAGATGCCTTACTAGAGATATTTTATGTCTTACTATAGCTCAACCAAGACATACTCAAGTTGATCATAATAAATTTCTCCGCTTTACTTTTGAGTACAACTATTGTAATGACTCTGTCTTCGTGTTGGGTCCGGGCAACGCCCGTTCTACCTTTACTAGTATATATATATATATATATATATATCTGGATCAATAATGTTCTCTGTATATGATTTGATGATTTTGTTGATTTTGAAAGGTTTTCAGCTAATAAGTCATATTTGATCCTATTTGTGTTTGGGTCTATATGGACAAGTTGTGTATATATAGAGGTAGTTATTTTGAATTATTAACTATTTTATATTTTATATAATTTCTAATTATGTAAATTTCATTTCAAAATTAATTAGTTTGACTTGAATTAGGAATCAACTGAAATAAATTGATAAAAGGAGTTTTTATACTAATAGGGTTTTAGTATATGTATAAAGAGATTCAATTCTCAATTTTCATCAACAACGATGGTAAATTCAATTCCAGAAGAACTTGTTATTGAAATCCTTTCGAGGCTTCCGGTAAAATCCCTTTTGAAATTCAGGTGTGCTTCAAAATCTTGGCTTGCTTTGATCTGTAGCCCTGAATTTGTCAAAACTCATCTCAGCTTAAATGCTAATAACAACGAATGCACCCACCATAAGGTTATGATGTTTGACCATACTGTGTACACCTTTCGAGATTGTGGTGTTGGCTCTTTATTTAATAACTCATTGGTTGAGGCAAGCGTTTTGGATTTTCCAAGGCAATTTATATGTTTTTTTATATGATAGGTTCTGTCAATGGACTGATTTGTCTTGTTAGTTGGGTGAAGGAATTCTTTCTATGGAATCCATCAATAAGGAAGTATAAAAAGTTGTGTTATAGTAAAACTAAGCTAATTTGGTGTATTCGGTATATGGTTTTGGATATGATGAGTTCCATGATGATTATAAGGTAGTCGTTATTTTATCATTCGCAAAGATCACTTTTCACTTCAAATTGAGGTAGAAGAATATAGTCTAAAAAACTATTCTTGGACAAGGGTTGATAATTGTCCATGTA
>JAJJBR010000544.1:22527-44653 GCA_022817965.1 Solanum lycopersicoides | reverse complement strand
GCACTTAATTTCATCAGTGTAAAGGAGAGTAATGGGGAGAAATAGACAAGCATACTAACTTGGCATGCCAAATAGGTCCACTTTGAGACACAAGAGCACTGAAAGGAATGGTCACAAAGTGTACTCTGTATTCCACTTGTATCTTGGTCCAATCTTTCTGAAATTCCCAACATGAATTGTGTAAGTTTTCCATGTCAAAATGTAGAAAAAAAGACTGTTAAAATGTAGAAAATATTATGTGAAATTTTTCCAACATATAATTACAAAAACCATAAGTATTAATGCAGATGCTAGAATAGATGCAAGGTCATACATGATATCGATAAATAAGAAATAATCACATTAACAAGTCAAATAGTGCATATAGAAGAGAAAAAGTAAGAGAGTCATTTGAGATACCTCTGTTATGTTCTACTCCAACATAGACCTCCAAATGCACTAGTCTTCAAGTACGACATTGTGATGATTGAAGGTGTTAAACGGGGAAGAGATGGATCTAAAATAACCGGGCGAAGAGTTATCTCAAAATACCTAAAATTTATTGGATTCTATGCAGACTTAGTGATAAACAAACTGAATCAAGGTACCTGTTGTCTCCATAACAATACCAACTAGCTAGAATTAAAGTTGGTCATTATTGACACATTTTACTTTAGGTCTGGCATTCAACAACAGTCTCTAAAATTTGCTTAGAGATTGTACGAAATGAAGGATATGTGTCATATGCACCTGAGGGTGTGGCCTAGTGGTCAATGAGGTGGGTGGAGTACCAAGCGGTTCTCAGGTCACATTCCAGTGGAGACAAAAAACGCTAGATGTTCTCTTCACATTTGTCCATGTTGGTGGAAGATAGCAGGTACTCGTGGAATTAGTCAAGGTGCAAGATAACACAGTTGTTGAAGAAAAGGATATGTGTGACATTTACACTACAGTTCTAGAGAATCCTTAATTTGTTCCAAGTATTAGGTCGTTAAATGAATCATGTCCAAACAAAGTAGAATGGATATTGAGGATTCATAAACCTGACCTCAACTACTTTGGTATTGAGATATAGTTGTTGTGCTAAATGTTTTCAAATTTATACAAAAATTTAGGAAGCCAAGTTACTCACCAAGACACACTGGACATGTTGGCAATTCAGTATAACCAACAGGAGGTGTACTTGTAATATATGCAGACTCTTCGTACGCCACTGATTGAATAAAGTATATATGGCAAACCTCAACCTGAAAAGTTGCACACCCTATTCAGAATGAGTCTAATAAAATCCAAAAAAACACATTCATAGCCAAAAAGATAAAAGCAATAATGAACTCTAATACTATTGGTAAAACTAATACTAGTAACGATAGTGATCATAATAACAGCAGCAGCAGCAGTTAGATACCTCTGTAGGCTTAAACCTTTTCCCATTGAAGCAGTAAAACCCATCAGCAGCCAACTGATTAACAATATTGATCAACACACTGTAACTATGTTCTATTCCATCATTCCTGAAACATTCAGTATTAAAATTCAACATAAATACAAATAATTTCAAGCCAGAAAATGCAGAGTCCCTCTGACAACACTACTTTCATCTAAATGCAAAGACTCTCACTCAACCATATATATAACCTTTAAAAACCACAGATATGGATCTGAAGCCAATATTTTCAACAACATATCCAATATAGTCCTACAACAGAAGTACAGGAAACAACATATAGTAATAGAAATCGAAGGACAAGAAACTACAGTAGCAATACTATAACTACTGGTATGGACAGATAACAAGATAACATACTCCAACCGACTAACCTTCAATCCTAATCCATATCCTCCACAACAACAAAAAGTCAACATTTTCAACGTGTAGCATAAATTTATGCGTATAAATTCACTAAAATTACATCATACAGTAGATATGACAGATAACTACAAAACTACAGCAGAATTCTAAACATAGAGTTAAACTCCGGGATCCAGCTGTGTTTCAAACTTACTTAAGGAACATAACATGTGTGAAATCGGCAAGATGAGTTCCACAGAAGAGAAGGAAATCATCAGGGGAGAGGTAATTTGGAGCAGCAACAATGAAGACGGTGGTGGTGCGGGAAATAGGGTTGGAAATAGTGGTGGAAGTGGAAGAGGGAAGGTGGCGGAAGAGATGAGCGATTCCTCTAAGTTCCGATAGATGTAAGCTCCCACTGCTGCTGCTAAGGTCACTGTTAGGGTTTGGGCCGTGTACGGTGGAGGAAGTGGTGGCGATGGTGGTCGGAATAGGTTGTGGAGAGTCGACGGTGTGGATTTGGAGGGTAAACATGGCGTTCTTTGGTAAGCTGTTTAAATTGGGAATTATATTCCTTAAATACTCTTCCATTCTCATTTACAAAATAAAAAAATAATTAAAAAAATTGTAAAATTATTTTTTCAAAAAAATATTACACATAAACTAAAAAGAATTATATATTAACGATTTCAATGTGATAGTCGTTTCGATTAACAGTTTAAAATTCAATAAATTTTTTTCTTATTCACATTGCTACGCCAATTTATTTATAGTTAATGTTGTTTATTTAGGTAATAATAAGATCAAAATTTTCAAATTGTATCAATATATATTATTAATAATTAAAAAGGAGAAATGTGTTTTTCTCTTATTATATATATATATATAAGATATGTATTTTTATTAATTTTGGGAATCAAAGTGATAGATAATGTTATTTTTTTATTTTAGAGTAAGAATGTGAAATTCAATTTCAAAATAATGAAATGACATTAAAGCAATCAAACTCAAATTAACAATATTATATATAAAACTAAAATAAGAGAGACAAGATATGAAAATTTATTTTCTCTCTTTTAAGTATCCTATCATTTTTTATTTATAGAGTGTGGTTATAAAAGATTACTTTAAACATGACACTAATTATTAAGATTATGGAGAAAGTTTTGAATTAATCAACATATTTTATTTGTGGAGAGATACAAGTAATGAAAATATTGTATTTACTTAATCCTTAAGCAAAGCAAGTTAGAAGACATTTTTAATACTTATTACACATAATACTATAAGAAGTTAGACAAATAATATTGCAATAGATTTTATAACAAAGTTTGTAAAAGGATTTCTCATTAAAACTTTGAATGGAATGAATAATCACAATTTAGAATGAGATATGTTATTATTTAATTATTTAAGTACAACGAACATGAAAATGAAAGTAAAATATTTTAGTATAAATGGTGATTTTTAAAAAAAGGCCATAATGTTGCTTAAACTTTAAAGAACGGGAAAATGTACAAGTACCCTCTAGACTACGATTGAAACCTCAGAGACACGCCTTAATTAAATTAAGGTCTTATTACCTCCTGGACTTATTTTTTTGGTAATTTTATGCAACTTTTTGTCTTACGTGACATCCAAATATCTCTCACGCGTCTCAATTGTGTGGAGTTACGGAGTTTGTCACGTAAGACAAAAGGTGTACAAAATTAAAAAAAAAATAAGTTCAAGGGATAATAGGACCTTAGTTAATTAAAGTGTGTCTCTGAAATTCCGATTATGATCTAAGGGGTATTTGTGCATTTTCCTTTTAAAGAATGAGGAAACTTATCTTAATGTTCAACCTTTTTCTAGATTTTATATGAATGAAAATATTTTGTACATTCTCCAAATGAGATCTTGTTCTTAAGAGATTGGAAACGTGACACAAATTAAGAATTTCTCTGAATCCTATAAAGTCTTATTCATTCTTTTTGAGTTAAAAACATTTTTTTATCTTTTAAATATTTGTAAAGTTTAATTATATTATTGAGTTATTTGATCAAGTATATTTGAGTTTTAGTAAATTAGAAGTGCAATTTTTTTAAATCCCTTTGCTTGTGTAATTCACATTTTCCCCTATAATGATTAATTATTCCACCATTTAAATACATGTATATAATATTAAATTTATGTTATTACTTCATATCTATCTAATAAAAAATAATATAATTGAGTTTGGAGACACCCCCACCCCACCCCCACCCTGTCTGTTTTAGTTACATGTTTGACAAAATTGGCAATCAATATGAAAACTAGAAAAAGTGCAATCTCAAGGAAAAATAATATCTTTTGGTGTGATACACTTAGTGTATATAACACTTCCCTTCTCTCTTAAGAAAATATTTTTTTTTCAAGTGTAGAACACTTTCCTTCCCTCTTAAGGAAAAATTACTTTTTTTTGGTATTTTTCGTTTAAATATTTAAATAATATATAAATATAATTAAATTTTAAAAATAAATTATTTATTTATAAAAATAAATAAGAAGAAGTTGTTCGAATGATCACCAAAAAATAAAAAAAGTGGAAATTGATAAAAAGGGGTTAAAATAAAAGAGGTATAATATATATTTTTGGATTTGGTATTTACAAAAATGATATATCAAATAAATTGTGATTAAAGGGAAACTTACTAGTAATTGCACTAAATTTCTTATTAGTCAGCCATAATATTCCATTACAAATAATAACAAATTGATGAAACAAACACTAAATACAATAATCTTTTAGGAAAATTTGTCCATTAAGGTTTATTATTATTATATTCTTGTTTTTTTTCCTCATTCCAAGTTAAGGAAAACACAATATAAAGAAAAGAAACAATAACAATTTTTTTTTCCATGAAAGGAACAATAAGAATTTAATACAAAGTTGAATTAACAACTTTTGAAACCTCACATTTGACTAATAACACTAGCTTATAAATTATAATTCTGCATTTTATAGTATATTTAGGGAATGTTTGGTTTTTGGGATTAACAAAATCATAGTATTCTCCGTGTCATATTTTCTTTGATCCTTTTTAATTTTTAAAATTATTAAGAATAATTGACCAAAATATTTGTTATTTTAGAACATTCAACTAGTAATAATAAGATTTTTCCTACTTCACCTCTAAAATTAATTTTTTTTTTCTTTAAAAAACAAATAATATCACAGAGTATAGATAGTTTTTCTTAATAAATATTTATTGTCTATAATTTTATTAGGGGTGTATATATACAATCGCTAAAATGAAGCGAATTATGTATTCAAGTGAACTAAAAAAATGGGAAAATTCTATATAAGTTGTAATTTTTTCTAATTACTTTCGAACTACTTAATTTATCTTTCGTTATATGAAGTATAATTTTTGAAAAAAATAGAAGAATAACCATTACCTTTTACTTGTATATAAGTCTTTTATAGTTAAATTATTATTGATAACTCTTTTGCCGACTATAACTTTCACCTTGATTTAATATAAGCACAATACATAAATAAAAATTTATATAAATTTCAATAAATAAACAAATATTTCTCCGCGGCAATACGAATTTTATATGATATTTTATATGTGTTATATTGTATGTGTCTATTTATTGAATTTTATACGATCGTTATTAGAATATAATATGTTGAGTAAGAAAAGGTCGCACCGGCATCCCAAACATACATTTTTTGAAAAAATTGTATTTAATTGAATGCATATGTCAAAAACACCCACAGAAGACACCACGAGTTCTTGACTGACGGTATATACACAAAAAGTCTCTCACTTTAGCCATTACTGTCTCTTCTCTTTCTCTCTACGCGTTTTTTCTTCTTCTTCTTCTTCTCTTCAATTCTCTTTTCTTTCAGTTCTATATATATATATATATCAATTTTGGTACTATTGGATTTTCCGAAAAAAAAAAAAGGGAATCGCCGGCGGGAAACAACCGATCAGTTCCGATCAAAATTTGGGTGAAATTCCGAAAAGGGTATGAGTCTTTTACCATTATCTATTAATTTTTAATGTGATTTCATCTGGGTATTGAGTAATTTTAGTTCTAACGATTGAATTTTTGTAAACTGACGTTTTGTATTTGCTGATATCTACTGAAAGATCATTTGAAAGTTTCATCATTGCCGGCTTTGACTCGGATCTATTCATTTTTTTTTGTGCTTAACTGAAAAAAGGGTTTTAGATTTTATTAATTTTTTAATATTTGTTTGTTAAATATATTTACAAATGTTTTCCATTTTTTTATGAGAGTATCGGGTTACAAGGAGTATGTTGTTTTTATTCAGGATATGTAGAATCAAACAATTTTTTCATACCTTCAAAATATTTTTAATTATAAGAGTTGTGATTTTGTAATACTTTTCGTATTCACAGATAATATGATTGATAGAAGAAAAAAAAAGTAGAAGAATTTTCACATTGTTGGCCAATAAAGAATTACGCTTATAATTGTGTTAATAATATGTTCTCTCGTACAACTTAAACTTTTAGATGAGATGGTCATGCTTCAACGAGATGCATTTTACTTTTTTTTTATTTTTAATTCTAGTTGTAATCAATTCTAGTTAGATTAAAGGATTCTTTTTTGTTGTTGTTTTTGTGAAAGGTGATTAAAGGCACCAAGTTGTTGTTGGATTAGATAATTGTGGTGGCTATGAGTATTAGGAAGGCAATTGGTGCAGTGAAAGATCAAACTAGTATAAGCCTAGCTAAAGTGACCGGAAATGTTGCACCGGACCTTGAAGTATTGGTGGTGAAAGCAACCACTCATGATAATGATCCAGCAGATGAGAAATATATTAGGGAGATTTTGCACTTGACCTCTAATTCTCGAGGGTATGTTAGTGCTTTTGTTTTTGCAGTGTCAAAGAGGTTAAGCAAAACCCATGATTGGGTTGTGGCGTTGAAGGCCTTAGTGCTTGTGCATAGGCTATTAACTGATGGAGACCCTGTACTTGGTCAAGAGATCATGTATGCAAGTCGGAGAGGGATGAGGGTTTTGAATATGTCTGGTTTTCGTGATGAAGCGCATTCTAATTCCTGGGATCATTCTGGATTTGTTAGGACTTACGCCATTTATTTAGATCAGAAGCTTGAATTTTCTACTTATGGTAGGAAGTTGAATGACGTTGATGGTTATGGTCAATATCGGTCTGATGGAAATGGGATGGATAGGAGAAAGAGGTTCTCTAATGAGCCTGATGAGTCTGCTGGAAGGGAAGAGAAAAGTGGCGCGACGCCAGTCAGAGAAATGAAGCCTGAGAAGGTTTTAGAGAGGTTGAATCAATTGCTTCAGCTTCTTGACAGGTTCTTGGCTTGTAGACCGACTGGTGCTGCCAAGAATAGTAGGATGGTGCTATCTGCATTATATTCTCTTGTGAATGAGAGCTTCAAGCTTTATGCTGATATTTGTGAGGTATTACAGATTTTGTTGGATCGGTTCGCAGAAATGGAGTATGCTGATTGTGTCAAGACTTTTGATGCTTATGTTAGTGCAGCAAAGATGATCGATGAGCTTGTGGGCACTTACAATTGGTGTAAGGATGTTGGGATTGCAAGGTCATCCGAGTTCCCAGAAGTGCAAGTCATCACTGATAAGCTTTTGGGCACACTTGAGGGATTCTTGAGAGAGAGGGCAAATAGGCCAAGGAGCCCCGAGATAAATAGGGTGGAGAGTGCATCAGCAGTTATAGAGGAGAAAGCACCAGACATGAACGAAATTAAAGCTCTCCCACCACCCGAGAATCACACACCTCCTCCTCCTGCTCCTCCTCAACCTGTACCACAGCCAAGGCCACCTGCTCAGCAGGTAACTGAAGACTTGGTGAATTTGAAGGATGGTGGAGTGACAGCTGATGGCGAGGGCAATAAAATGGCATTAGCTCTGTTTTCTGGGCCTGTAGCGAAGGGGAATGGCTCCTGGGAAGCATTCCCATCTGATGGAGAGACCGGACAAGTAACTTCAGCTTGGCAGACACCAGCTGCTGAGATTGGCAAAGCTGACTGGGAGTTAGCATTGGTAGAAACCGCCAGTAATTTGTCAAAGCAGACTGCTGATTTAGCAGGTGGTTTTGATTCACTTCTGTTAAACGGGATGTACGATCAGGGAACTGTGAGGCAGCATGTGAGCAACACTCAGGTGACTGGTGGGAGTGCCAGCAGTGTAGCATTGCCTGGAGTTGGAAAGACTGCAACACCTATGCTTGCGTTACCTGCCCCTGATGGAACAGTCCAACCAGTAGGGAACCAAGATCCATTTGCTGCTTCCCTTGCTGTGCCACCTCCTTCTTACGTCCAAATGGCAGAACAGGAGAGGAAACAACATTTGTTAATGCAGGAACAACAGCTGTGGCAGCAATACGCAAGCAACGGGATGCAAGGCCAGATGGGTTTGTCCAGACTTGCAGGAGCTACCCCGGGCTACTATGGCGCTGGAATGCAACCATCAATGCCCTATGGGATGGGACAGCCAGCAGGTTATTACTTCACTCCCCTCTGAATCTCGCCTCTCGCGATACATGTGGCGCTTTTGCTACATTGCTGTTTTCTTTTATTATGCTACAATATTATCATACTCTTGAAATCTGTTATCAGCTCCTCTGCAACACCTCTAAGCTGTGTATTCTGACGTTTTTGCGTAAGTGAGTTGAAAAAAAGGATATGGAGATAGCCATACAATAAGCAACTTTATTAGATGTATCAACCTGTTGAAATTTCCATCTCAATATCTTTAGCCAAAGTTTGCAATTAGTGAAATGTTAACTGGTTTGATTATGTGCAACTTTACTTATAAAGATGGTGAGTTTAACTTGAAAAAAGTTGGAAATAAACATATAGCTTGAATAAGACCAATTATATTGATGATGAAGATACCATATCAAAAATAGGTTGGTCCATCCATCTGTAGGGGAAGGTCTTGTATGTATCATTGATCATTTTGAAGACAAGTACAAACACTGAAACAAAACTCTTTATATATATATGCATCCCTATTTGTAAACCTTGTTGGGATATATGACATTGAACTCTCCGTTTGCGTATGATCCTCTAGCACATAGCACGCTGGTTAATACATGAGACAGGGACGACTCAAGCACATTAATCTTGCTAACATGAGACAGGGACGACTCAAGCACATACATGAGACAGGGAAGACCAGTAGTTTACTATGATCGATCAAACACGTTTTTCTTGTGGCTGAACTGGAAATATAGAAAAAGGAACCTTTTCTAAATTGGAGTATAAAACAAAAGAAAATATTGGTGCTGCAATTATAGAAGAGAAGTTAAAACTCATGAAAAGAATTTTTTCTTGTGGCTGAACTGGAAATATAGAAAAAGGAACCTTTTCTAAATTGGAGTATAAAACAAAAGAAAATATTGGTGCTGCAATTATAGAAGAGAAGTTAAAACTCATGAAAAGAATTTTTCTCAGTTCTTCAACTTGTTTTGTTTCAAACAAGTACTACTCCCACCCAAGGGAAAAGTTACCATTAGATGCAGTTTTTTATTGATTTTAATGATGACAACAACCACAACAATGATATATTCCGTGAAATCCCACAAGTGAGGCTTGGAGAGGGTAGAATATTCATAGACTTTATCACTAACTCGTGAAGATAGACATATTATTTTTTAAAGATCCTCAACTCGAGTGCAACAAAGAAGAAGCACAAAGAAGGAGATGGTGAAGAAAATATAATAAGTAACAAGGAAACAGTGCAAAGTCTATCAGAAAGGAGCCAAAAACAATAACATATTGTGATAATCAAAACAACATAAACAACATATTGTCATATCTTGTCTTATCACCTTTCCCCAATACTTCTTCGGTCTACCTATGCCTCTCTTACCTTCTATAACCAACCAATCACACCTCTTCACTGGTGCATCTGCACATCTCCTCTCAACATGTCCAAACCATCTCAGTCTCGCTTCCTTCATCTTGTCAACTACAGATCCTACTCCCATCTTATCCTTGATATCCTCATTTCTAATCTTATTGCTCCTAGTATGACATACATCCACCTCAACATCTTTATGTCCGCAACATGCATCTTTCGTACATGAGAATCTCTGACCAGCCAAAACTTCTCCCCATACAACAATACCGGTCTAACCACCACTTTATAAAATTTACCTTTGAATTTTGGCGCTAGTTTTTATCACACAAGACTTTAAAGGCAAGCCTCCACTTCATTCATGCCGTACCAATACAACGTGTGATATTATCTAAGGACTGAAAATGTTGTGACTACAATAAAATCAGTCTTAGAGAGAACATGAACAAATATATATTGAGTGCACTTTCTTTTAGCAATTTGTTCACTTTTAGGTTATTTTACTACTTGTTACACCTTATTTCATAGTATCAAAATAGGTGTATTAATTAGTTTAGTATACAAAAAGGGGCACGTACATTAATATTTAAGCAGAATTTGTTTTCTTTCTGCTCTTGCCAGTACTACTATTACTGTTATTAATTCTACGATTCCCTTGATTATCGTTATTGTTATTGTTATTGTTACCAGCTCCACATACAATTGTGAACTCGAAACAATATGCATTTCCAAAACATGAATACAATCCTCCGTCTGTATTCCTTCGTGTATGTCCTCCTCTTCCTCGTTTAGTTTCTTCCAATCCTTTCGCGTATGCTTCCTCTGCTGTCAACTCCCCCAATATCGAACTCTCTCCGTCTTCATTTTCCCTATTCGATGCTACCCGTTGTGGCAGCATTGGCTGCAATTTCTTTGCAGTCTCCGCTGCCACAATGGATGCAGACGGACCAATGTCAGAGCATAGTTCTGACCCGTTTATTATCGACCCTGCTTGATTAGGAAATTCTCCATTGTTGATCTCGGAATAAGCTAGGTTATTATGTGATTGCCAGATCTGAACTTTGTTGGTAATTTGCAATTTTTCATCGCTATAATTGTTAATCATTCGATCTTGAGCATTGATATCATTGATTTTCCTGTCTAAAATATCTCTATGATCCATCGACAATGGTGTAATTTCACTGAATAACGGCATACTCCGTTTCGATTTATCAATAAGGGAAACACCCATATTGAGTATTCCTTGTGGGTTACCAGAAGGTCGACGTATTTGAAGAGCTACAAATTTCTTACTCGTATTTTCGAAAGGATTTACGAGATTGTTGAGGATAACTTTAACAGTACCTACAAGAATATCACGAAACCATGAAACGGTATAAATTTCAACGTGCATAGCTGATGAATCGGAGATGAGGAATTCATCGTCTACGCGAAAAGAGAACTTATCATTCCAATTGGGGTTGTTGTGACCATGATTATCAATACGAGTTGTGCGTTTACGATTGGGATTAACCCAAGTTAACGCGTAGGTGCGAAGGGATTTACAGACGGGAGATAGATCTTGAGCAGAAATGAGGGTGATTTCGAGTATATGATTGTTGTTTGGGGAAGAAGAATGAAGATGCGGGGAATGAGGTTGAGATGAGAGGGAAGAATCTGCAGTTATGGTTGATGAAGGAGTTGGTGTTTGGTCCATAATTTCTTCTACGATGCTGCCATCATCCGTGTGACGGAGATGATGACTAGCCTGTAGTCGAAGTTAGGGGTGGTGGATGAGATTCGAGAAAGAAAATGAATAATGATTTTTTTTCTTTATTCATGGCAACGAGTAATCAAAGGAATTCAATTTCTTCACATCTTATTTTATTGTTATTATATCCGTACATTTTTATTTGTATGATCATCATATATTATTATAAGTGGGAAGCTCCTAACCTCAAAGTTGAATTACTATTTTACCCTTTACTTAAATATTTTTTTCTATTTTTTAAAATGTAAAAGTATTTTTAATAAATAATTAGATAATAAACTTTAAAGTAATAAAGATATAATGAAAGATAAATAGTCATTCAAACAAATGAAATCCAAACATTTCAAAACATCTCTTATTTAATTTTAAGTTAAAGAATTTGAAGAGTTCCATTGATAAAATTATATACATGATTTTCCCAACAAAATACATTATTTGATGTCTTCTCGTGACTAATGTATCTCACAAAATTCTTCTTCTAATTTTTATGTTTCTTTTGATCAATAAATTTTAGACATATATGTATATAGATAGAACTAATATTACATGTTTTGTTTCATTCTTTTCATAAAAAATTTATGTTTTTAACGCAACAGGTGATAAATGAGAGTTTTTCAATTGGACAAAAAGTCTGCTCAACATTCATGAGGTAAAACAAACCTACTTGTGTAAGAAAGAATATGTATGTTGTTTCGTTAATTTATTGACGGTAACTTCTTGAAGAATATAGATATTTGAATTAGAATATTAGTCATTTCAGTGCATTCGATGCATTCTTCAAGAAGGTTAAAGGTGGCATGAACATTTATTTGTTGTTTGGTAAGTATTATTTTTCATTTCAATGTTGCATATTTTTACTTAGTTCATTGTTTGTTACGTTCAATTTTTCGGTTGAAAGAAGGTAAATTGAGTACTTTTTCTTGAATAATGGCAATGAAAAAAAATCATTTACATGTGTGATGTACAAATAATTCTTTTAAAGATTATGTTTATTATAACAAGTTGATTATCATGTAGTGAACACTCTAGGTTATTGGATAAGAGAATTGAATATTTCATGAAATTAGTTCTTTCTCATAATTAAATCTACAAAAATTAGCATGCATTATATTTAATATTTTTTTTAGAATTCATAAATGATTTACTACTTGTATGAAAAAAAATTCATGGTGTGATTTCATATTTGTAAATAAATACCCCTAATAATGAAAGAAGAGGAAGCGTTGAAGAAGAAAAACGGTATTGCTAAATATTTTTATATTCTGCAACTTTATGTTTTTATTAATTAAATTTAGAACTTATTATTTTATTTATTCTATCTAAAAAAAAGTATTTGGATAAAAAATCTCATAGATTCAAAGACTTGTCAATTAATCTAAACTCATATGTAAAAAATAAGAAAAATCAAGACACATAAAGTTTACGCATGCCATTTAGTGAACTTAAAGAAAAATTAAAATTCGTCATTTTAAGGAGTATATACTCCTTTTAATTTTAAAACATAAAATAATATTATTAATAATCTTTATATTTTTTTTAAAGAAATGTGTATTGATTGATATAAGTGAGAATATCTTAACTTTAAAATAGGATTATGATTCTACCCTTTTACTAATTTATATATCATTAAAAAACAATTAATAAAATATTACTTAAATAATACTTATATGGTATTAATCCATTATGTTTCTAGGTAGGATTAATTAACGAAATGTTTAATTTGTTTTTTATTCTAAAATAGAATTCGGTAGATGAAGTGTTTTGTAACAACAAGAGACAGTAAATTATATCCGAAATATTCTTTTAACATTAAAAAACAAAAATGTCCTTTGAATTACCATACATCTTAATATAGCACATATTTAGATTTTAGTAAGAAACTTTACATATTCCAACTTTAACCAATCTAATTCTCATAGACGTTATGTATATCATCAATTTTTAAATGACTTTTACAATTCCAAACTTGTAATTATAAATACCAAAAAATTATCTTCAAAATCACTTTATATTAATGCATACACTTAGTTATTCCGATTTATAATTGTTGATGAATGATTATTGGTGGATGTAATTACATTGGCACATTGTTCAGCACAATTACTTTTTGTTGATGCATATACTTTGTTATTCTAATGTATAATTATTGATGGATAATTGTTGATGAATGTAATTGTTCATCACATATGCGATAAAAAAGAGATAGATCTATTTATGCTTTTGTTAGTTATTGAGGAAGTTCCTCTATTCTTATAAACTAGAACTATTTCTCTCTTTAATTTTTTGTTATTTAAAAGTTTTAGAATTCATTAGTTATTTTATTGCTTTTAGTCTACTCTATTTCATTTTATTTTTGAATTCATTAGCTAATGTGGTGTTACACTCTTTCTCTTTTGATTACTTAATTTTATGAATAACTATTTATACATATTGTAACTGTATTTAAATAATTTACAAATATTTATACTAAGTAGCGTGCAATACAAATATATTTTCTATTCTAAAATTCAATTTTTTAAGTATGCATACATTTTCAGTAATTATAAGGGACAAACGTGCAACGCACGTTTTCAAAGACTAGTATATTAAAATGTAGGTCTTACTTAGCGTAGTCTAACAATCATTTCTCAAGAACTTAAGATATACATATTACTTAGTTCACTGCATTCAATCGCGATTTAATTTTTTTTTATTGATTTTCATTTATTTTAGAAAAGAGATAAAATAAAAAATAAAATAAATTTTTTGCATTTTTGGTACCAAAATTGATGGTGGCTCTACAAATAAATCATAGTGACATGCCGACAATAGTTTTTAAATCTAAAGATCACATGTTTGTCACGCTTCGAGTCTACATCCTAGACGTGACACGACGTACAAGTCTCCAAAGAGCCTCATACAAGCCTGATAGGATTCGATATAAGGAAAATGGTACAGAATTTAAAACCATACAGTTAAAACTTCATTTAAAAACACAAGCGGAAGTCTACCATCTCACATGACCATCTAAACAAGTCTTTGAAACTAAAATAGGGTCACGACCCTTTACAATCGATAGTCTTAATACAAGTCTAGAAATAGTCTATTACAATAAAAAGACATGAAAAATATGAAGATACTTGTCCTCGAATCTTGAGACATACCACTATCTTGGAAGGATCTCAATCCAAGCTTGAAATAGGAAGACTCAATCACTTGGCGGAACTTACACTTGTAGTAAAATGAGAGAAAATATGGGTTAACAATTAAGTACTAAGTATGATAGACATGCAAAAACATGCTTAAAATAAAAATTTTATTTGAAAGACATGCATTTAAGCCAATTTGATAAAACTTCACGAACACAAGTATAAGAGACAATCAACATATGAACCGCTTCATCACATTTAGCTTTCACCTTGAGTAACCCCAAAGCTATAAGCTATACTTTGTGCATATATGAATAGTGTTTCATACCACCATCCACACTAAGTACCACATCAAAATCACCAAAAATGAATTTATTATTTATCCTTTTCACCTTTAGACAATACACATATATAAGAAACATAAACATTTCATAATTCTATCATATGGTTGAGGGGTTTTTCTAGGATGGGTCCCCGAATTCCTAGGTTACAAAGTAGAAGAAAATCCCAAAGATTTGTTGATGAGGCTTGATAATGAACGACGGTAAATTACTCTTTTGTTTTTTCTCTTATCAAATTTATTTCAAATTATAAAAAAATCATATTATGAATATCCTTGTTGATTCTTGAACATAAATGTTTTCTTTGAGTTGCTTTCTATGTGATTCTTTGCATGATTCATGTTTTATGATTCAAGTGTATGATTTTGTCTTTTCTAATTTAAGTTGTTATCAAATTTCTTTATTATTTTTCTTGTAATTTTATGTATGATTTACATTTGATGATTCTAAGTGTTTGATTCAATCTTATACTATTCAAGCTTTATAATAGTAAGATTTAATAAAGAGTCAGTAAGATGTTAGCCATGTGTTTATGATGTCTTCTTTTGAAAATTGTTGTAAAAACTCTATTTACTAATATAAACATTTGAATAATTTGATTCAAAGTTCTAAGATATTTTTGTTAAAAAGGTAGAATTTTATACATATATATATATATATAGTACTTTTTCACTATCTTCAATATTGTCTAACCCAGGGAGCCTGGGTTCATTCGAACCCCCTTCGACGGAAAATATTACTATTTATATCTGGTTAATGCACACGAGTGTAGAAAGAACTAATTAAAGTAATATATAAGCTAACTAGACCTAACTGGACTGCCATAAGCCCAAAAGGTACACTCGTGCGCAAGTTCAAAATAAAAACCCGAATGGACCCCTATAAGCCCGATGAGTACACAAATAACTATACTAAAGAGAATTGCATATGAGAACATAAGACTGGAGAACATCGAACCAGAACGTCAACCCCAATTAGTAGAATCTGACGGTATGGAGGCCAGACCTCGAACCGGACGCTCACTAGAAGTACTGAAGTAGCCAATCACAAATATAAGTAATTGAGACCGGATTTCTAACTGGATGTTCTACATAAGTAGGCGGGTGATCAAGGTCGGACCTTGAACCGGGTGCTCTACATAAGTATGCGGGTGATCGAGATGGACCTTAAATCGTATGCTCATAGAAATTATCAATGAGGTCGAGAACGGGCCTTGAATCTGAATGCCCGACAAAGGTGCCAATATAGCTGCTGAAAGAGTATCTATAGATCCATAATCATAAATGCCCATGGAACGCAATCCACACTTAGCAATTCAATGTAAGTTCTTGGAACCGAATCGAAAACCAACTTTGAATTGCGGAGCAAAACTTAGTGTCGCCGACGTAACTCGTGAAGCCGTAGTATCAAAGAAGTAAGGATATCTATTGACGGAGCAAACTTATCGCCTATCTAAGGCCCAAACTATTAGACTCACGTTTGCTAAACCAATCTACAAGGATCTAAGCGGGCCAAGCGACGTCGGGGAAAAACTAAGTCCTACCAATTCCGAATCATGCATTTCTAAGGCAAGCCCTAGTCAAACATAAATTAAGGCCCAACATGCTTCAAATAACAGTAATCAAGGCTACAAGTTGTTCGAGCTCAATCTAATGGAGGGAAGCTGTAGCCTACCTGTAGGCCGATCACCCGCTCTCCAAAAGCACATTTCCGAAGCTTTCCCTTTTTGAGCGGCCTCAAAACGTTGTTACTCTATCAAAATTAAAGACATAATGTTATTACGATCGTTTAGACACTAAAATCCCAAGAAAGAGACATACCAATTTCGGGGTCAAAACAAGGACAGTGGAACCCGCGCTGAAAGTTCCATAATTAATCCAAAAAATAGGTCTTAAACAACTCCCCGAACTTGTGTTCCAAATTAGAACACAATTCGGGGCTCAGAAACAACACAATATCAACTTGCAACCAAAACTCAGATTTTCTCAAGAACTAGAATGAGACAATTGAATTAGTATATTTACCAGAAACGGGCTGTCTACAGTAAATTCCAACAAGACCAAGACGTTCTCCTCGAAAAACCACTCAATATAGCCACTGAAATCATCAAATTCGGACTTAGAATGAGGAAGAAACCAAGTCTCAAAATATCTCACAAATTGGGATCACAAAGTAGCCAAGACAGCAGATGAAAACGAGAATTCACCTTAAATGAAGGTGCCAAAACAGCTTTCGAGCTCACCAACGCGTTGTCTCAGAAAATCTCACAACCTAGCCTCTTGAATCTCCCAAATTGAAGCTCTATAACTCAAGATATCGCACTTTTAAAAAGAGGGCTGAAGCTGAGTAAGGACTTTTATAATAGACCAAATTAGTCGATAATACCCCCAAAATCTGGTCGATAAAAGCCCAAACTCTGGCCGCTAAAAGGTTTGCACCATATTTCAGCTTTTGCTATCTCTTTAAAGTCTCTGACGAGGTGCTTTGAATTCGTTCGGAATCCCGTGCGAGCATACAAACTATGCTACTGTACTAAATTTGACGTTCTGAACTCAATGGCGCAGTCAGAATTTCCATCAGAGGTCATCTTGATAAAAAAATGGGTCCCACTTTCAAAGATCATTTTAAACCAAAATCCATCGAGGGGCTCGGAATGAGTTCGGAGACCTGGGAGTCGAATGAAAGATTGTTCTAGACCAAACTCGATATTTCGAAGATAACTGCGCTGACAAAATTTTCATTCGAGTGTGTTTTCCAAAAATGTTAACCAAAGTCAACCTTAGGCCAACGCTTAATGGTCCAAACTCGGACCGAAGACCTCAATACTTGTGTCGACCATGCTACTAGCCTAATTTAACCATTACGCAGCTGATGAAACTCTCCAAATTTCATTTTGAGGTTGTTTACCAGACGAACTGACTAAAAGTAACTTTTCAAGCTTTAAGGCCTCTAAAACACGGAAAGTCCAATGAACAACCAGACGATCGAACTTTCAGCGCCAGCAAGTCATAAATGACTTGAAGTTGCTATAACACTGCTCTAAAAAACATAAATGAGGCATTAAGGCAAAATGACCTGAAGGGTCATTACAACATCCACTACTAAGAAAAGTTTTCGCCCGCGAAAGTAAGAATAAGGATATACTTGAATGCTCAAATAAGTTGGGAAACTGTTCCCGCATCTCCTTCTCTGTCTCCCAAGTAGCCTCCTCCAATAAACCGAGCCTCTAACGGCTCATTTGAACTTGAAAATACACCTATTTTCCCCGTGGGACTAACTGAATACATTGCTGACGTCTTAACGACACTTACAAAATGTTTGGCCATTTTGTTTTGGGAATTTCGGATCACAAAATTTATTCATGGACTATAGCACATGAAAATTGGTAAATTATGCGTTTACCTACTTTGGGAATTGTTTGAACTTAAAAATTCGTTCGTTTTCCCCACAGGACAAACTGGATACATTGCCAACGTCTTAGCAGACGTCCACGAAGAATCACGGCTATTTTATTTCAGGAATTTCGAATCACAAAAATTCAATAGACTATAGCACACGAAACTCGACAAAATATGCATTTACCTGCTTTGGGGCTCGTTTGAACTTGAAAATGCACATGTTTTTCCCGAGGGACGAACTGAATACAGTGCCAACGTCTTAACATACATCCATAAAAAATTTCGGCCATTTCATTATAATTTGCGTTTGCCTCTTTTGTGGCTCAATTAACTTGAGTATTCGCTCATGTTATCCGGGGCGAATGAGATACACTGCCAACGTTTTAACAGACGTCCACGAATAATTTCAGTCATTTTATTTCGGAAATTTCGGATCACATAAATTCCATGATTTATAGCACACGAAAATCAATAAAATCTACGTTTACCAACTTTGGGGCTCGTTTGAACATGAAATGCAACGGTTTTCCCCACGGGACAAAGTGGATATATTGCCAATGTCCTAATGAACGTCCACAAAAATTTTTGGTCATTTTAATTTTGGGAATTCTAGAGCAAAAAAATTCCATGGAGTACAACACACGAAAATTGATAAAATCTATGTTTAACTATTTTAGGGCTCGTCAAAACTTGAAAATTCGCCTATTTTTCCCTCAAGACAAACTGGATACAGTGCCAACGTCTTAACAGATGTCCACGAAAAATTTCAATCATTTTATTTTGGAAATTTTGGATCACAAATACTCCATGGACTATTGCTCACAAAAATCAAAAAAATATGTGTTTACCTGCTCTAGGGCTCGTTTGAACTTGAAAATGCATCTGTTTTCCCCCAAAAAGAGTTGGATACATTGCCAATGTGTTAATGGACATCCACAAAAAAAAATTGACCATTTTGTTTCAGTAATATGAATCACAAAAATTTTATGAACTATAACACACGAAAATTGGTAAAAATTGTGGTTACCTGCTTTGGGGCTCGTTTGAACTTGAAAATTCATCCGTTTTCCCTGAGGGATAATTTGGATACATTGTCAACGTCTAAACAGACGTCCATGAAAATTTTTGGCCATTTTTTTGAAATTTTGTATCATAAAAATTCAATGGACTATAACACAAGAAAATTGGTAAAATATGCATTTACCTATTTTTGACGTCGTTTAACCTTTAAAATGGACCTGTTTTACCCGCAGGACAAACTTGATACATTGCTAACATCTTAACGGACGTCCATGAAGATTTTTGGCAATTTCATTTCTGAATTCTGATTACAAAAATTTCATGAACTATAGCACACAAAACTCAACAAAATCTGTGTTTACCTACTTTAGGATTCATTTGAACTTTATAATGCATCCCTTTTCTCTACGGGAAGAACTGAATACATTGTCAACGTCATAACGGATGTCCACAAAAAATTTCGGCCATTTTTTCCTGAAAAATTCTAGATCACAAAAATTTCATTGACTATAGAACACTAAAATCGGCAAAATTTGTATTTACCTACTTTAGGGCTCGTTTGAACTTTAAAATGCGCTCGTTTTCCTTGCGAGACAAACAAGATACATTGTCAACGACTTAATGGACGTCCATAAAAATATTTGGCCATTTCGTTTTGAAAATTCAGGATCACAAAAATTTCATAGACTATAGCACATGAAAATTGAAATTTTTTGCGTTTACCTACTTTAGGCTCATTTGAACTTGAAAATTCAACCATTTTCCCTGCGGGATGAACTAAATACATTGTCAACGTCTTAATGAACATCCTTAATTTTTTTTGACAATTTTATATTGGGAACTTCGGATCACAAAAATTTCATGGACTATGACAACCGAAAATCGGTAAAGTATGTGTTTACCTTCTTTGGAGCTCGTTTGAACTTTAAAATGTGCCAATTTTCCCTGCGGGACAAAACGAATACATTGCACACGTCTTAACAGACGTCCACAAAAAATTGCGTGCATTTCATTTCGGGATATCCAGATTACAAAAATTTCATGGACTATAACGAAAATTGGCAAAAATCTATCTTTACCTCCTTTAGGGCTCGTTTGGACTTTATAATTCATCCATTTTCTCGCGGGACGAACTGAATTCATTTCATATATCTTAAGGGACGTCCTTGTAATATTTCGACCATTTTATTTTGGGAATTTCGGATCACAAAAATTTCATGGACTATAACACACGATAATCGAAAAAATCAGTGTTAACCTGATTTGAGGCTCGTTTGAACTTGAAAATGCGCCTATTTTCCTCGCCGGACGAACCGGATACATTTAAAACATCTTAACGGATGTTCACAAAAATTTTTGGAGTTCGTTTAGAAAATTCTAGATAACAAAAATTTCATGGACTATAGCAAACGAAAATTGATAAAATCTCCGTTTATGTGTTTTGAAGCTCATTTGAACTTGAAATTTTTTTCTCTCGGGATGAAAAGAATACATTACTAACGTCTTACCGGATGTCCACAAAAAAATTTCAACCATATTATTTTGAGAAGTCCTGATTAAAAGAGATCCATAAACTATAGCACACAAAAATTGACAAAATTTGATCAACCTGTTTTGGGCTCGTTTGAACTTGAAATTGCGCTATTTTTCCCCGCGTGATGAACTGGATACATTGTAAACATCTTAATGAACGTCCACGAAAATTTTTGGCCATTTCGTTTTGAAAATTCTGGATCACAAAATTCCATGGACTACACGAAAATCAACAAAATTTGGGTTTACCTTCTTTGAGGCTCTTTTGAACTTGAAAAATCACATGTTTTCCCTGCGGGACGAAGTGGATACATTTCCAACGTCTTATCGTACGTTCACAAAAAAATTTGGCCACTTTGTTTCTTGAACTCCGGATCACAAAAGTTTCATGGACTATAGCACACGAAAATCGGTAAAATCTGCATTTTCCTGCTTTGGGGCTCATTTGAGCTTAAATGCGTCCATTTTTCCCGCGAGATGAATTGACTACATTTCCAAAGTCTTAACGGATTTCCATGAAAAATTTCGTCCATTTCGGTTCATGAATTTTGAATCACAAAAATTCTATAGACTATAGCATATGAAAATTTATAAAATCTGTATTTACCTTCTTTGGGGATCGTTTGAACTTGAAAATTCATCTATTTTCCCTGCAGAAAGATCTGGATACATTGCCAACGTCTTGAAGGACGTCCAGTAAAAATTTTGGACATATTTTTTGTTATACCTAGAAAACTAAACTAGAGCCACAAGCTAGGGTTCTAAGGTTTGACGTATGTGAAATAGTGTCGTGTATAAGACTTTATGTCTTGTGAATGTGGGGTTTAATGGTTTATGATTAAGGTAGTCAATATATCTAGTAGAACATATGACTATATGTGTTTGGTGGTTCATAGGAAGGGCAACCACCAAGGCAAAAGGGCAAGCCTAAGCCAAAGGGCCAAGGCTGCCCAACCTTGGCAACCACTGCCTAAGAATTCACGACCGTGGTGTGGACCATGTTCCGTGAAGGGGTCCTTGAAGATGCCTTAGACACTTAGGAGGTCATTCCAAGAGGCCTAGACACTGCCCAAGTTCACTAGGCACTTCATGAGTCGTTAGCTTGACCGCGACCCGTCAAAGTGTCCATGAAGGTGCCTTAGCAAATTAGGGTGGTTTAGGGCTAAAATGGGTTGGGGGAGCTACTGGTCCATGGACCACCGGCACTACCACAGACAGTGGTTCCCTTCACTGGCCGTCAAAGTGGCTGTGGTGCCTGGGACGGGACTGCCAAGTTGAGTGACAATTGGGTAAAATCATATGCGACTAGGTTTAAGTGG
>JAJJBR010000544.1:0-21527 GCA_022817965.1 Solanum lycopersicoides | reverse complement strand
AAGACCTCAATACTTGTGTCGACCATGCTACTAGCCTAATTTAACCATTACGCAGCTGATGAAACTCTCCAAATTTCATTTTGAGGTTGTTTACCAGACGAACTGACTAAAAGTAACTTTTCAAGCTTTAAGGCTCTAAAACACGGAAAGTCCAATGAACAACCAGACGATCGAACTTTCAGCGCCAGCAAGTCATAAATGACTTGAAGTTGCTATAACACTGCTCTAAAAACATAAATGAGGCATTAAGGCAAAATGACCTGAAGGGTCATTACAACATCCACTACTAAGAAAAGTTTTCGCCCGCGAAAGTAAGAATAAGGATATACTTGAATGCTCAAATAAGTTGGGAAACTGTTCCCGCATCTCCTTCTCTGTCTCCCAAGTAGCCTCCTCCAATAAACCGAGCCTCTAACGGCTCATTTGAACTTGAAAATACACCTATTTTCCCCGTGGGACTAACTGAATACATTGCTGACGTCTTAACGACACTTACAAAATGTTTGGCCATTTTGTTTTGGGAATTTCGGATCACAAAATTTATTCATGGACTATAGCACATGAAAATTGGTAAATTATGCGTTTACCTACTTTGGGAATTGTTTGAACTTAAAAATTCGTTCGTGTTCCCCACAGGACAAACTGGATACATTGCCAACGTCTTAGCAGACGTCCACGAAGAATCACGGCTATTTTATTTCAGGAATTTCGAATCACAAAAATTCAATAGACTATAGCACACGAAACTCGACAAAATATGCATTTACCTGCTTTGGGGCTCGTTTGAACTTGAAAATGCACATGTTTTTCCCGAGGGACGAACTGAATACAGTGCCAACGTCTTAACATACATCCATAAAAAATTTCGGCCATTTCATTATAATTTGCGTTTGCCTCTTTTGTGGCTCAATTAACTTGAGTATTCGCTCATTTTATCCGGGGCGAATGAGATACACTGCCAACGTTTTAACAGACGTCCACGAATAATTTCAGTCATTTTATTTCGGAAATTTCGGATCACATAAATTCCATGATTTATAGCACACGAAAATCAATAAAATCTACGTTTACCAACTTTGGGGCTCGTTTGAACATGAAATGCAACGGTTTTCCCCACGGGACAAAGTGGATATATTGCCAATGTCCTAATGAACGTCCACAAAAATTTTTGGTCATTTTAATTTTGGGAATTCTAGAGCAAAAAATTCCATGGAGTACAACACACGAAAATTGATAAAATCTATGTTTAACTATTTTAGGGCTCGTCAAAACTTGAAAATTCGCCTATTTTTCCCTCAAGACAAACTGGATACAGTGCCAACGTCTTAACAGATGTCCACGAAAAATTTCAATCATTTTATTTTGGAAATTTTGGATCACAAATACTCCATGGACTATTGCTCACAAAAATCAAAAAAATATGTGTTTACCTGCTCTAGGGCTCGTTTGAACTTGAAAATGCATCTGTTTTCCCCCAAAAAGAGTTGGATACATTGCCAATGTGTTAATGGACATCCACAAAAAAAAAATTGACCATTTTGTTTCAGTAATATGAATCACAAAAATTTTATGAACTATAACACACGAAAATTGGTAAAAATTGTGGTTACCTGCTTTGGGGCTCGTTTGAACTTGAAAATTCATCCGTTTTCCCTGAGGGATAATTTGGATACATTGTCAACGTCTAAACAGACGTCCATGAAAATTTTTGGCCATTTTTTTGAAATTTTGTATCATAAAAATTCAATGGACTATAACACAAGAAAATTGGTAAAATATGCATTTACCTATTTTTGACGTTGTTTAACCTTTAAAATGGACCTGTTTTACCCGCAGGACAAACTTGATACATTGCTAACATCTTAACGGACGTCCATGAAGATTTTTGGCAATTTCATTTCTGAATTCTGATTACAAAAATTTCATGAACTATAGCACACAAAACTCAACAAAATCTGTGTTTACCTACTTTAGGATTCATTTGAACTTTATAATGCATCCCTTTTCTCTACGGGAAGAACTGAATACATTGTCAACGTCATAACGGATGTCCACAAAAAATTTCGGCCATTTTTTCCTGAAAAATTCTAGATCACAAAAATTTCATTGACTATAGAACACTAAAATCGGCAAAATTTGTATTTACCTACTTTAGGGCTCGTTTGAACTTTAAAATGCGCTCGTTTTCCTTGCGAGACAAACAAGATACATTGTCAACGACTTAATGGACGTCCATAAAAATATTTGGCCATTTCGTTTTGAAAATTCAGGATCACAAAAATTTCATAGACTATAGCACATGAAAATTGAAATTTTTTGCGTTTACCTACTTTAGGCTCCTTTGAACTTTAAAATTCAACCATTTTCCCTGCGGGATGAACTAAATACATTGTCAACGTCTTAATGAACATCCTTAATTTTTTTTGACAATTTTATATTGGGAACTTCGGATCACAAAAATTTCATGGACTATGACAACCGAAAATCGGTAAAGTATGTGTTTACCTTCTTTGGAGCTCGTTTGAACTTTAAAATGTGCCATTTTCCCTGCGGGACAAAACGAATACATTGCACACGTCTTAACAGACGTCCACAAAAAATTGCGTGCATTTCATTTCGGGATATCCAGATTACAAAAATTTCATGGACTATAACGAAAATTGGCAAAAATCTATCTTTACCTCCTTTAGGGCTCGTTTGGACTTTATAATTCATCCATTTTCTCGCGGGACGAACTGAATTCATTTCATATATCTTAAGGGACGTCCTTGTAATATTTCGACCATTTTATTTTGGGAATTTCGGATCACAAAAATTTCATGGACTATAACACACGATAATCGAAAAAATCAGTGTTAACCTGATTTGAGGCTCGTTTGAACTTGAAAATGCGCCTATTTTCCTCGCCGGACGAACCGGATACATTTAAAACATCTTAACGGATGTTCACAAAAATTTTTGGAGTTCGTTTAGAAAATTCTAGATAACAAAAATTTCATGGACTATAGCACACGAAAATTGATAAAATCTCCGTTTATGTGTTTTGAAGCTCATTTGAACTTGAAATTTTTTTCTCTCGGGATGAAAAGAATACATTACTAACGTCTTACCGGATGTCCACAAAAAAATTTCAACCATATTATTTTGAGAAGTCCTGATTAAAAGAGATCCATAAACTATAGCACACAAAAATTGACAAAATTTGATCAACCTGTTTTGGGGCTCGTTTGAACTTGAAATTGCGCTATTTTTCCCCGCGTGATGAACTGGATACATTGTAAACATCTTAATGAACGTCCACGAAAATTTTTGGCCATTTCGTTTTGAAAATTCTGGATCACAAAATTCCATGGACTACACGAAAATCAACAAAATTTGGGTTTACCTTCTTTGAGGCTCTTTTGAACTTGAAAAATCACATGTTTTCCCTGCGGGACGAAGTGGATACATTTCCAACGTCTTATCGTACGTTCACAAAAAAATTTGGCCACTTTGTTTCTTGAACTCCGGATCACAAAAGTTTCATGGACTATAGCACACGAAAATCGGTAAAATCTGCATTTTCCTGCTTTGGGGCTCATTTGAGCTTAAATGCGTCCATTTTTCCCGCGAGATGAATTGAATACATTTCCAAAGTCTTAACGGATGTCCATGAAAAATTTCGTCCATTTCGGTTCAGGAATTTTGAATCACAAAAATTCTATAGACTATAGCATATGAAAATTGATAAAATCTGTATTTACCTTCTTTGGGGATCGTTTGAACTTGAAAATTCATCTATTTTCCCTGCAGAAAGATCTGGATACATTGCCAACGTCTTGAAGGACGTCCAGTAAAAATTTTGGACATATTTTTTGTTATACCTAGAAAACTAAACTAGAGCCACAAGCTAGGGTTCTAAGGTTTGACGTATGTGAAATAGTGTCGTGTATAAGACTTTATGTCTTGTGAATGTGGGGTTTAATGGTTTATGATTAAGGTAGTCAATATATCTAGTAGAATATATGACTATATGTGTTTGGTGGTTCATAGGAAGGGCAACCACCAAGGCAAAAGGGCAAGCCTAAGCCAAAGGGCCAAGGCTGCCCAACCTTGGCAACCACTGCCTAAGAATTCACGACCGTGGTGTGGACCATGTTCCGTGAAGGGGTCCTTGAAGATGCCTTAGACACTTAGGAGGTCATTCCAAGAGGCCTAGACACTGCCCAAGTTCACTAGGCACTTCATGAGTCGTTAGCTTGACCGCGACCCGTCAAAGTGCCCATGAAGGTGCCTTAGCAAATTAGGGTGGTTTAGGGCTAAAATGGGTTGGGGGAGCTACTGGTCCATGGACCACCGGCACTACCACAGACAGTGGTTCCCTTCACTGGCCGTCAAAGTGGCTGTGGTGCCTGGGACGGGACTGCCAAGTTGAGTGACAATTGGGTAAAATCATATGCGACTAGGTTTAAGTGGGGGTCGTTTTGTATGTATTTTATTAACCTATTTAGAATATTTTAAGTATTTACCCCTTAGTTTTAATTCACTTTATATTAGACTCAATTCAAAACCCAATATCACTTCCCCCTGAAATATTTCTCTCTCAAAGAAGAACCTCCATTAAAAAGATGCTAGGGTTGAAGCTAAGGTCAAGATCATAGGATCCGTTGCTTAAGGCTTGTGCTAGGGCTTTTTTAAGGTATGTTCAACTCTTCATATATGGGTTCTTTCATCCATATAATCCCCTAGAACTTTCCCTAATTTTTGAAGAAGATTCACAATAAAGGTAAGGTTACTTTCAATGTATGTATTTTAGGCAGGTATAATTCCAAAAGGTTGAATATTACTCATATATGATTAAATTAGTGTTGATTCATGATATTATGAAGAATTTATGTGAATTTCTTGATTCAACCCTAGTTTTCAAAGTGTGTGGGTTTGTGTCTTTTAATGGGGAATTGACGATTCTTGTTAATTTCTCTTGGGTTGTTAGTATGTATAGAGCTTAGCCAAGAATGTGATTATGAGGTCATGAATTGAACTAGACTTATGCATGTATGATATAATATGAAATTAAATGATTAAGAGTTGGGACTTTTGATGAATTATGCTTAGAATTGGCTTATGACTAAAGCTTAGGGCTAATGGGTCTTGTAATCTAGACTAGTATGATAATTGTGAAGTAAAGTTAGACTAGTATGATAATTATGAAGTAAAGTTTGAATGTAGAGATTGAAGTCATAATGTTGATTACTGGGGCTTATATCATAAGTCTAATATAATGAGTTAACTTGCATGTATGTAGAATGTGAAAGGTTAATCACCTAAAATGAATCATGCTTGTTAGAATAGAATAACTTGAGATTGAGTCTTATGATTCCTTCATGAATAGTTGAATTATATAGCTTGGGATGGGAGATCTCATGGTAGCTTAGGATAGTAGATCTCATGGTAGCTTGGGATTGTGAATCTCATGGTAGCTTGGGATTGAGGAATTAAGCTATCCTAAGGTTATCTTGAACTAGCATTGATAGGGTGCTTTTCATAGTAGCTTGCATTAGTATAGGCATGGTAGCCTAGGATTGATGATCGATACTCTCTTAGGGGTAGCTTGAACTAGCATGGTTAGGATTCTCTTCATGGTAGCTTGATTTGGTTAGGCTAAGACCATTTCATAGTAGCTTAGGATTGAGACGTTATACTCTCCTAAGAATAACTTAGGATTGAGGATTTCTACTCCCCTATGGATATCTTGCATCTTAATGAGTGGTTGCATGGTGGGTAGGTTGGTATACTTGTATCCTTCCTATGATATCTTGGATTGTATGGTATGATATTTTTTTGTTAGGTCTAGCATGGTAGTATGTTATTCTTTGATAGACTAGAATGAAAAATAGTTAGCATTGAGTAAGTTAGCCTAAAAGAGTATTTAGGGCCCGTTAGGCCATGCGATATGGTATCATGATATCGAATCATGATATGGTATCATGTTATGGAATCATGAGATGAAATTGAAGTTTTGTTTGGACATGCGATATGAAGTTTTGGTGTTATATATTTTCTCATAAATATTAAAATCTCATAAGTTCTAAAACTATTAAAATAGTCTCAATTGTTTATTCAATCTTATCAAATAAATAAAAAATTATAAAATTGCATAATAAATTATTACAAAGCTATTTGTTCTCCACTTAAGAAATTTTTTCAATCTAACTTTTAACATAACTTTTCATTTCTCATCAATATATTTGAGTAAAAATGAAACACCTTTCACGGGTTCTTCTAGATTTTACTACTCAACAATCGTGAAGTGTGAGTTAAAGTGACTATATGTTGGTGAGAATAATAAATTCTATGTCGGTGAGAATAATAAATTTTAAAAAGAAATGACGTGATTATAAATTTTATTTATATGTGAAATAAACGGTTAGTAGATATAAATGTGGGTTGTTTTAACAAAATATAAATTTGTGGATAAATTTTTATATTAAAATATCTCATATCATGATATGGTATTATCATATGATTCCATATCATGATTTTTAAAGAATATGAAATATGGAACGGAATTATGAGATGGAGTCAGCGTAAAATCGCATGTCCAAACGCTGATTCCATTTCATGATATGGTATCGCATGGACAAACGCCTACTTAGTGTAAATGATAGTATGAGATGTCATTCATAAATGACACAAGTATGAATTAAAGCTACTTATGAAGTGTCCTCTTACGTGAAGTATGCCTAGCTTGGATAGTTGTTATAGTTGCCTTCCATGACATGAATTGAATGACTTAAGTTGATAGTTCCTTGTCAATATGAAGTAGGTCTATAATGGCACCTAGAATTGATGAAGATGAATAGGGTGACTTCAAGGATATGCTTAGTATGTGTGGTATTATGGGATGCCCCACATGCATTGTACAAGTGTGCCTTGAGGTGACTTAGGGGTATAGTGCTCTTATGTCATGAAAACCTAGGTCTTAATTATGAAGGTGGGCTATGACCAAGAATGACCAAAGAGAGGTACTTAGCTTAAGTGGTATTATGGGATGCTATCTTGGCCTTGCACAAGTATACTTGGAGGTGGCTTGTGAAGTAGCTCACTTGATTATGAAAGACTATTGGTTGAAGTATGAACTTATGTATGCCTTATGTTGACTTGTTATGATATGATACTGATATTGTAATTATGTTATGATTATGTTATTGTCTCTTATGATTATCTCTTATGTTGACTAACCATTTTGAGATATTTTATGTTGGTATTTTAATTTTCGTACTTGGTACATATTGTACTGACGCATATAGCCTACATTCTAATCAATGTAGGGTGTTGGAAGATTGAGTTCCTTGAAGATTGGTGAGTCCTAATAGTTTCGAGGACAAACCCCTTTATGTTCCTTTCATGTCTTTCATTATGTTTTAGACTTTATGTGGGTTGCGTCCTAATGCTTTTATTCATGGTTTTTATAGATGATTTGAGAGTTGAGACAATGATGTTAGAAAGACTTCCGCTTTTATGAAATATTTTTCTACTCTATGTTAAAAGAAGGTTTTAAATTCTCCCATTGTTTTATGATTAATGTTATGACTATGCTAAGGGCTTGTATGGGATTCCTTCGGGGTCAAGTATGCCATGTCACGTTTAAGGGGTGCTCCCGGGGCGTGACATTGTTTAGATAATTCCGGATCACATAAATTTCATGGACTATAGCACACGAAAATTGACAAAATCCGTGTTTGCCTGCTTTAGAGCTCGTTTGAACATGAAAATGCGCCCGTTTCCTCCCGAACAAATTGGATATATTGCAACATCTTAATGAACGTCCAGGAAAAATTTCAAACATTTTGTTTTGGGAATTCCAGATTACAAAAATTTCATGGACTATTATAGCACACGAAAATCAGCAAAATCTGCGTTTACCTACTTTGAGGCTCATTTTAACTTGAAAATTCATTTATTTCTCCTGCGGAATGAACTGGATACGTTGCCAACGTGATAACGGGCGTCCACAAAAAATTATCCAATTTAATTTGAGAATTTTGAATCACAAAAATTCCATGGACAATAGCACACGAAAATAAAAAACATCTTCATTAATCTGCTTTGGAGCTCATTTCAACTTGAAAATGCATCATTTTTCCACGCGGGATGAACTAGATACATTGCCAACGTCTTAACGGACGTCCACAAAAAATTTTGGTCATTTCATTTCGAGAGTTTTGGATCACAAAAATACCATGGACTATATAGCACACGAAAATTGGCAAAATCTGCGTTTAGTTGCTTTTGGGCTCGTTTGACTTGAAAATTCGCCCGTTTTCCCCGCAGGACAAACTGAATACATTGTCAACGTCTTAATAGACGTCCCCAAAATATTTTATTTCAGGAATTTCGGATCACAAAAGTTCCATGGACTATAGTATACGAAAATCTAAAATCTGATTTTACCTACTTTGGGGCTCGCTTGAACTTGAAAATAAGCCCATTTTACTCGCAGGACGAACTAGATACATTGCTAATGTTTTAGCAGATGTCCATAAAAAATTTCGGCCATTTCATTTCTGAAATTTCGGATCATAAAAATTTTATGGACTATATAGCACATGAAAATCGGTAAAATCTGAGTTTACATGCTTTGAGGCTCGTTTGAACTTGAAAATTCGTTCGTTTACCTCGCGGAACGAAATTGATACATTGTCAACGTCTTAACAGATTCCACTAAAAAATTTGTCCTTTTTGTTTCATGATTTTTGAATCATAAAAATTTCATAGACGCACACGAAAATTGGCAAAATCTGCGTTTACTTATTTTTGGGCTTGTTTCAACTTGAAAATTCGTTCGTTCTCTCGCGGAACGACTGTATACATTGCCAACGTCTTAACGGGCGTCCAAAAGAATTTTGGCATTTTGTTTCAGAAATTTTGAATCACAATTATTCCATTAAATATAACACACGAAAATCGGCAAAAACTGCATTTACCTGCTTTGGGGATCGTTTGGACTTGAAAATGCGACTGATTTCCATGCGAAACGAAGTGGATACCTTGTCAACGTCCTAACATACGTCCATCAAAAATTTCAGCGATTTCTTTTCAAAAATTTTGAATCACAAAAACTTCATGGACTACGCGAAAATGGACAAAATTTGTGTTTACCTGCTTTAGGGCTAGATTTAACTTGAAAACACGTTTGTTTTCCCCGCAAGACGAACTGAATATATTGCTAACGTCTTAATGAACGTCCACAAAAGATTTCAGTCATTTTATTTCGGAAAATTCGGTTCACAAAAATTTCAAGGACTCACGAAAATTAGCAAAATCTGGGTTTACCTGCTTTTGGGCTCGTTTGAACTTGAAAATGCATCTGTTTTCCTCATTGGGCGATTGAATAAACTTCTTAATGGACAAACTTGAAATAATTTGTTCATTTGTTTTCGTGATTTCTGAATCACAAAAATTTTGAAAATCGGCAAATTTGTGTTTACGTGCTATGAAACTCGTTTGAACTTGAAAATTCACGTGTTTTCCTCGTGGGACGAATTAGATACATTGTCAACGTCTTAACTGACGTCTATAAAAGAATTTGGGTCATTTTATTTCAGAAATTCCGGATCACAGGACTATAGCAAACGAAAATCAGCAAAATCTAAATTTACCTTTTTTGAGGCTCATTTAAACTTGAAAATGCACTCGTTTTCCCCGATGGACGAACATGATATACTGTCAACGTCTTAACGGACGTCTACAAAAAAATTTGGCCATTTCATTTTGAAATTTCGTATCACAAAAATTTCATGAACTATAACACACAAAAATTGACAAAACCTGCGTTTACCTTCTTTGGGGCTCGTTTGAACTTGAAAATTCGTCGATTTCCCGTCAGGACGAACTGGATTCATTGTCAACATCTTAACAAATATTCACAAAAAATTTCAGCCATTTTCTTTCGGAAATTCCAAATCATAAAATTTTCATGGATTATAGCACACTAAAATCGGTAAAATTCGCGTTTACATGCTATGGGGCTCATTCGAACTTGAAAATGCGACTGTTTTTCCCACAGAACGAACTGATACATTTTCAACATCTTAACAGATGTCCACTAATAGTTTCAATCATTTCATTTCAGGAATTCAGGATCACAAAAATTCTATAGATATAGCACACGAAAATTGGCAAAATTTATCTTTACCTTTTCTGGGTTCGTTTGAACTTGAAAATTTAACCGTTTTCCGCGAGACGAACTAAATTCATTGCCAACGTCTTAACAGGCGTCCATTAAAAATTTTGGTCATTTTATTTTGGGAATTCCAAATATCAAAAATTATTTGGGCTATAGCATAAGAAAATCAGCAAAATCCGCATTTACCTTCTTTGGGGCTGTTTGAACTTAAATATGCGCCCGTTTTCCTCGCGGGATGAACTGGATACATTGTAAACCTCTTGACGGACATTCACAAAACTTTTTGTCAATTTCATCTCGAGAATTCTAGATCACAAAATATCAATGGACTATAGCACACGAAAATCAGCAAAATATGTGTATACATGCTTTGGGCTCGTTTGAACTTGAAAATTCATCTATTTCCCCCCCTGAACGAACTGGATACATTCCCAACATCTTACTAGATGTCCACGAAAAATTTCGGCCATTTTTTTTAGAATTCTGAATCATAAAAATTCCATGGACTATATAGCACACGAAAATCGGTAAAATTTGGGTTTACTTATTTTGGGGCTCATTTGAACTTGAAAATGTGTTTGTTTTCCCTGCAGGACGAAGTGCATATATTGTCGACGTCTTAACGGATGTTCAAGAAAAAAATTGGCCATTTCATTTTTGAGAATTTCATATCATAAAAAATTCATTGAGTATAGCACACGAAAATCAGCAAAATCTGAGTTTACCTGCTTGTGTGCTCGTTTGAACTTGAAAATTCGCCCATTTTCCCCATGGGACGAACTTGATATATTGCCAACGTTTTAACAAACGTCTAAGAAAAAGTTTTGATCATTTCGTTTTGGAATTCAGGATCACAAAAATTTTATGAACTATTATAACACAAGAAAATCGGCAAAAAATGTGTTTTCCTGCTTTAGGGTCATTTGAACTTTAAAATGCGCCCATTTTTCCTGCGATATGAACTAGATACATTGTCAATGTCTTAACGGATGTCCAAGAAGAATTTCAGTTATTTCATTTCCAGAATTTCGGATCATAGAAATTTCATGGACTATAGCACACGAATATAGGCATAATCTGTGTTACCTGCATTGGGGCTCGTTTGAACTTGAAAATTTACCCATTTTTTCCACTGAACGAATTGATGCATTGCCAACGTCTTAATGGACGTCTACAAAAAAAATTGGACATTTTGTTTTGAAAATTCTGAATCACAAAAATTACATGGACTAACATACAAAAATTGGTAAAATCTGTGTTTACCAGCTTTAGGGATCGTTTGAACTTGAAAATGTGCTTGTTTTCCCCGCGGTAAAATTGGATACTTTGCCAACGTCTTAATTGACATCCACAAAAAATTTGGCCATTTCGTTTTGAAAATTCCAGATCACAAAAATTTCATGGACTATTGCATACGAAAATTATTAAAATCTGTGTTTACCAGCTTTGGGGCTCGTCTGAATTTGAAAATTCACAAGTTTCCCTTGCGGAAAGCTTTAAACATTGCCAACGTCTTAACGGATCTCCACGAAAATTTTTGGCCATTTTATTTTTGAAATTTTACATCACAAAAAACCCATAGACTAAAGCACACAAAAATTGGCAAAATATATGTTTACCTACTTTATGGCTCGTTTTAACTTGAAAATGCACTTGTTTTCCCCGCGGGACGAACTAGATACGTTGCCAACATCTTAACAGACATCCATAAAAAATTTCGGTCATTTTGTTTTGGAATTTTTGGATCGCTTACGAAAATAGGTAAATTTTTTGCGTTTACCTTCTTTGGACTCGTTTGAACTTGAAAATTTTGTCAGTTTTTCCCACGGGACGAACTGGATAATATCCAACATCTTAATGGATGTCCACGAAAAATTTTGGCCATTTCATTTCAGGAATTTCGAATTACAAAAGTTTCATGGACTATATAGCATGGAAAAATCGATAAACTACGTTTATCTGCTTTGGAGCTCGTTTGAACTTGAACATGCGCCTGTTTTTCCTGTGGAACGAACCGAATACATTTTCAACGTCTTAACAGACATCCACAAAGAATTTCGTTCATTTCATTTTGGGAATTTCAAATCACAAATTGTATGGACTATAGCACACAAAAATCGACAAAAAATTTGTTTACCTCCTGTGGGGCTCGTTTGAACTTGAAAATGCGCTCAATTTTCCCGTGGGATAAACTGGATACATTGCCAACATCTTAACGGACATCCATAAAAAAATTTGGTCATTTCATTTTGGAAATTTTGTATCACAAAATTCCATGGACACCAAAATGGGTAAAATATGTGTTTATTTGCTTTGGGGCTCGTTTGAACTTGAAATTTTGCTTATTTTTCCCGTGGGATGAACTGGATACATTGTCGACGTCTTAACATGAATGCTCTTGACCGCAACTGTCTGACATCTCTGGCTAGAATGGCAACCGACTCCTCTATAAAGGTCAGACGATCATCCAACTCAACTGAGTCATACTGGAGCACATGAGACTCATCAGGAATATAGCAATGCAACATCAAAACATGGAAAACCGGGTGGATGGCATGAAGAGAGATATTGCTGACTTTGTTTCCCGTTGCTTGTGCTGCCAACAGGTAAAGACCGAGCATTTGAGGCTTGGTGGTGAATTTTAGAGATTACCCATTCTAGAAATAAATATATATATATATATATATATATATATATATATATATATATATATATATATATATATATATATATATATATATATATATATATATATATATATATATATATATATATATATATATATATATATATATATATATAGTACTTTTTCACTATCTTCAATAATGTCTAAGCCAGGGATCCAGGATTTATCCGAACCCCCTTCGATGGAAAATATTACTATTTGTATCTGGTTAAAATTATTTGTTACATATATATAATAGATGTTGAAGCCCCTTATATTAGACCTTATTAAAAGATTTAGCTTCGCCACCGACTCTAAGCGAAAATTAAATCATAAGCTTCACTATTAAATTGTTTTGGGGTCTAAAATTAAGTTTCGCAAGCCTAAAGCAAAAACTTATCTAGCATCACTGTAAGGAACCTGACCAAGTTACTCGACATAGGCACGTTGGCGGCAAAGGGTTGTCATGAATGACTTTGTCAAGGGCCAAAGTGCGGGTGAAATCAATCATGCGTTGTGTGAGCAAAGTGTTGGCATGACTTAGTGGTGTCAAACAATGCTGGAAAGGAAGTTTCATGACATGAAATGGATGTTGGCAAGGCAACAGGCCGTGAGATGTCATGGATGCTGACCGGCATAGGTTGTGGGCGAAGTTTGGCAGCGAAAAATACATGATCTGGTCAAATGCAGGAAAATCGACCTGAGCTAAATTAAAGCATAGTCAAATGTGAATGAAATGCAGCAATAAAACAATGAATGGCACAAGTGAATAAAAAGATAATATAGCCAACGCAAGGCAACGACAGGCAACAGCAAGGCGTCGGTGGTGCGCAGACACGGAAAATGGGCGGATGGATACGGGTGGACTTTGATGAGATAATGACTATACAATGTTTAGACATTGTATTGGAGCCAAAAATATGGAGAGAAAATGAAGCAAAGGGCCGAAATCCAGTCAGTCAAAGTCAAATGCGGCGGTTACCTTTTTTGTACGCTTGTGTCCAGATTCATTTGTATCTTGTAATACCTTTATAAATTCGAAATTTGAAATGTCTTATCACTTGGAAATGTCAACTGAAGTTTAATTTAGTGGGCTAAGTGCTTGACAAGTGTTAGACATGTGTCACAACACTAAGCAATGTAAAACACAAGGCTGCCACATGTTCTATGAATGGACAGTCTTGTGTGTTGGACGTTTTTAGAGAAAAACAAGAGGATAGACTTGTGATCCTAAGGGTGAAAGAGGGAACATTAAGTCTGGAATTTCACCAAGACACTTAGAAAAAATGTGAGGGTTTTAAAAAGGTTTCAAAGGCAGCAATCGACTTGTGATTGTGCCTTAAGTTGAAGTCAAAGTCAAAGTTGGACAGTATTGTTGTTCGAGCGAGTGAGTCTTTTGTATTGGTTTTGATTATTAATATAAAGGTTGGGTTTGCCCGTATGTTTATGTGTTGATTTCCTTGTTGAAAGTCTGAAAAATAATCTAAGGTAAAAACAGAAAAACGTCTTAGAACGTTAGGCAGAATAGGCTGCGAAAAGGGTTGAGTTAAGTGGGACTTGACTGCCTCACATTAGGCTAGCCTCTTGCACAAAATTTAGGTAAAGTAATCTGCCCGTGTGAATCTCACCCTTAAGTCGCTCCTACTTTCGTGTACGTAGACTTATAATTATTTTGTAAATTTAGTTGTTACACTAAACACATTATCATTCTTGTAATGCAAGTCATCATTTTCTTATGATTTATTGATTCATAATAACAATTGAATTTTTATTTGAAGCAATTTAAGGATATGCATATTTGGTTACCAAACATTATAATATTCTTTATGCTAAATACAAAATTGCTAATTAGAATAATTAATGAGTTAAGCCTATGAACTTCTTTTCTCTAAAACTATTATATTTTTATGTTATTGGTTCAAATGTATGTTAAAATTTTAGTGCATCCTCCATCTCAAGTTGTTTCTCTTTCCTTTTCTTTATAGTTAATTTTTTTTTAAAAGAATGAAACTTCTATTTTTCAGCAATTCTTTAACATTTATGCTGAAAACCACAAGATTACAAAATATTTTTAATTTGAAAACTAAATTCAAAAGTTTTTTCTCCTTTCTTAAGTTTATATAAAGTTAAAATTAAACAAATTAAAACGGAGGGAGTAGTTTTAACACGCACACTCTTAGCTTACACTTCTAGACACATTGAAATGATTAATTTAGCTCATTATAGACTATACTCTATAGTAGTCTCAAATAGAGAAATATGAATACCTCATAATAGAGGAATTTAAATGTTTCAATAAGGAAACTAGGAACCATATAAGGAACGTATGAACTGAATAACTCAATACTGTTACATATTCAATCAATCAATAAATTTACAGCAGTTCCATTCTAATACAAAAGAATTGATCTTGTAGTGTGGCTAGCTTCCAAAGGATGTGTATTATGGCACAAAACGCGTCTCAGTTGTATGAAATTGTGAGTCGTATACATGTCAAGAACAACTGCAACCAGGTTGAAAGCATCGTCAATTCTGCAATGGTTGACCCCCAAAGAACTGCAATTACTTCTCTTTAATTTGACAGGCTAAGTCTTTTTAATCTGAGCTGATGCCAAACAGGTTGAAAGCATTGCCGATTTTTAGCTCAAATGTATGGTTAAAGATGGGAAGCTTGTTCTGATGACTCGAGATCTTAAGACACGTTGTAAAGGAATCCCAGCAAAGTTTTCTCAGTCGGAGAAAGGTTGGGAGTCCATGCAAAGATGGACCAGTTTTCTCTGGTATTGTCCATAGTATTCACCAACTGCATGGACATCTTCACTTTCTGGGTTCAGTCCCGGTAAGTTAACCAACTTATCTGAAGATCTTAATTCATCATCCAAGCTAGATAGATATTCACTATGGATTTCCTGGCAAGCCAGTATAAACATGGCTGCTGTGTCGGGTTGCTGTGCCCCACGAAGAGAAGCTAACGCCTCTGGCAGTGCACCAGCAGCAACATACAAGATCAGCGCCCTGCATTGGGTTATTACTAATTAAGGGAAATATCTGTTTTCAGGAAAATACAATATGAAGAAAAGATGATACCTCCAAATGTTGTGTTCAGAATGAAGAACATGCTGAGCCCACCTCAGCAAAACCCTGCAGGACCGAAATTTTAAGTTCTCCATTTTTGACAAGTATATTGTAAGCAAATCGTAGTGGTTATAGAACTTCCATGTTCTTTGCTATCAAAGATAGGTACTAACCTTGCATAATCAGTTCCTTTAAGATGTGTTGCAGCTAATGTTGCAGCATCAGTCCAGCATCCAGCATCTTGTAACTGCCAAATAGATACAACATGAAATTAACCAGTAAGTAGAAAATATGAAAAGTGCCATGTTAACTAGAGTTGCAAAATCTGTGCAAGCCCATTTATAATGGCTAATGAAAGGAATAATTCTCAGAAAAATAGATTAGGAAGAGGAAGTAAAACTTGTAGCACGTTAGCAACTATAGAAGATGCCCTAGTTAGAGGACTACAAAGATGAAAACACGACCCAGCTATGGGTGCATTTGGTACAAATGAAAATATTTTCAGTGGAAAATGTTTTACCCTGGAAAAACATTTCCTGGATAATATTCTGGTGTTTGGTAAGGTAAAGGTGTAACTGTCACATCTTAAATGTTGAAGTGTAAGATAGATTTTGCTGATAGTGTTTTTGGTGATATCTTTGAGTACTACAGATTGATAATAATGTATTCAAATGAAAATTAACAAAAAGATCCAAAAGTTGGTTAAAGCAAGTGATAATGAGTAAAGGTTGGGATATTTGCAAAAAAGAATGATGTTTCCCAAAAGCAATGGAAAGTCATTGTCCCGATTTTGGTGGAAACAACATTTCTTGAAGAAAACATTTCCCACAAGGGAAAAACAGTCTTGGCCCATGAGTTGCTGCCTTTTTCTACAAAAAAAATCTCCATATTATTGGACTAAGTGCATTGACCTTGATTGGTACCTATGTTGATTGGACCCTCCAAAAATGCTGCCACACCTGTGTCAGATCCTCCAAAAATAGATAGTTTTGGAGTCAAACACAACACCGGCGGTATTTTTGAAGAGTCCAAGCAGCATATATACAACCAGTAATTTCCAGGCATGCTACAATTTCTATTCATCTGTCTCCAATTTCACCATGATGGAAAGTGGATCCTAGCAACAAAATCGAGAACTGCACTTCCACTCTTATCAATAAATATCGTTTCCTTTCCAATCCACAGGAGTAACTCATTAAGTGATTGTCTTGTGGAGTCAAAATGAGCTTTAAATTAATTATGCTATTCATCATCCCTGTCACATTCCACCCAAAACTTCATAGCCAGCTCCTTCCAATAGTTGACAGAAGACTGCAAGGACTTTAACAGTGTTTCCTCGTCAAATATCCTCACAAAGGAGCTAATTAATTCAACACACTCACTAAGATCAAAAGGAATTCGAAATTTCATACTAGTAAAATCTCCAATGGGCAAAATCTCAATCAAGGCCATGGTTCAGCTTACTTCAGGTAATGTGCAATTGTACAATTGACATTGTAAGTCTTGGTACTTACTTTTTATACAACAACTCATCTTTATCCTCCTTATCACAATCACTACCAGCACCCTTCAGAGCAGCAAACATTTTGCTCACAATTCAATTGTAGGATTTGGCAAATTTTTCATCACTAGATAAGAATGGGGCTAGAAACATTTCTCCAGTCTATCAGATGGTAAAATACCATATTTGACCTTGAAGTAGCGCAATAAAACCAGCATTTTTCATTAATACGGATTACTGTCAGTTGACTTCCGTCAGTTTAAGGACATTGAACCTTTAGTTTAATTAAAAATTAAAGGTGCCTGGTTTAATAACATAGGGACAAAAGTACTAATACAACAATAACTCAGGAAAAACCTTACTAGTGTCCTCCTTTCCCACTGGAAAATGATTTTCTGAAAAAAGAAGTCCACCATACCAAGCACAATTTATACACATCACATACTTTTTCACTTCCTTTTAGAAGATCAATAATGATTCAACATGGTGGAAAAAGAAGCCCCGACCTATACATACAATATTTGTGTATATATCATACATATATCATTTATCAAGCTAGTCGCAAATTTCAACATGCAGAAATCAGCCAGACAGAACATAGAGCCAGACAAGAACAGTGCATAGTTCCACCAAGTAGGAAAGATTAGTGAATAGATCAAGATGCCATAAGATTTAATAATGCATCAAGCTCAATCTGCAATAAGTACACTGCAGATAGTCGATATATCTAGCCCATTAAAGTTCAATACAATGAAGGCATATAACTTTTGCATCAATCGATCAAGATCATTAACAAGAGAAAACATATGGAGAACATTACCTGAGAACAAGCTTCTTGATGCCTGCCAACAGCACAAAGAAGATGTGTTCCGGACAAGGACCGGTCTGTTCTCACCATATTGGCTGCAACAACCTACACACAAGCATCACAACAAGTGAGTTAACAAAGACACCAACACAAAGAAAGAGAAGGAATTTATCTGGAAAAGGTACAATGAAACATTGAAAGGAAGAAGCACCTTCACAGCCAGCTCAAGTAAAGACGTCGATACAGCTGAAGAAAGGGCAACAGCACGCAATGCATTTGCAGAGAAATATGAGCTCTCTGGAGGCGTGGAGAGCAGTAAGCTAACTGCAGCTTCTAGGTTTCCAATCGATACTAATCTGGTAATCAGAAACAAAACTATCTTATTCAACAATTCAAGGTCAAATGGCAGTCACCAAACGAAATGCATGTGAATGCCAGAAATTAATTTTCATATGATGAAATCCCTAATTCTTGATTCCTTTATCTGTTCTTTTTTTTATAAAAAATGATTCCTTTATATGTTCTGTTGTTCCTAAAGAGAGTAATAAATGATATTGGTTCTGTTACGTCACTAGTTTCAGGGACTGGTGTCATTTCCAGGAATATTTGCAATAACAGACTCGTGTCTGTTTCTTCTTTAAGAAATGTAACTCTCAATCATTTCAAAAGCATCTGCATTCAGTCCAACCACTAGGGATACATCAAGAGATATCACACACACACCTTCTCATTTTAGCAATCTGAGCTTCTCCGTGTAGACATTCAACAATGCAAATATTTCAGAAGAGCAAATAAAAGCAAGATGGGATTCATCATTCAATCACTAATATGTTGAAGCTTATGACAGTATGCATCAGTAGTACTCTGGACTTCATCACTTGGATGGTAATGCTAATGACCAGGTTCTATCTCTCTCATTCTCTTTCTTTCATGTTTTGGTTATTATTTCTGAAACCTATCTTGATGATCCATCTTTCTAGTTTCTTCTTTCTTCTTGTTCTCTGCTTTTCTGCCTAGTTTTAGATTACTATAAGGTCCAGAGTACTTGTTGTTTTGCCTTAAGTTTCAGTTATCTCTTTGCTGTGGTCAACCATTTCTTGGCCTCTAGTTCTTGCCTCTCTTTTTTCTTTCTGATTTTGGTGTAGTTTCTTGACTGTTAGTTTAAAATTGTTTCCTGCCTTGACAATTAACAAAGTTAAATGTTCTCATGTTTACTACATACAGATTGGAGGATACGCAAGTTTCAAACTAAACTAGGCCAACCCTGTCAACCTCATTGACCAACAATCTTGGTGTGTTGGCATAAGAAGATATAAATAGACCAGTTATATAGAGGATACTTACTCATGTACACGGTTTTGAATTGCCTCTTCTCCTTCCAGCTTTTCATGCCAAGGAATCTGCTCATTAGCACGCCCCCATAACTCTTCTTGTTCAAAGGCCATCAGCTGAAGTTGACCATTTCCCTGCCGGAGAGAAGTCATAAGATTCACATATATCCTGGGAATAGAATTGAAGGCAACTAATTCCTTTCTTCTTCTTCTATTTTTTTTTTTTAACAAGCCACTGAATGCACTTAACTTAGAAGGTGAAAAACCATTCCTGAGAAATTGGAGAGCAGACACACAGTTAAGAGGTCAAACTATGACTCTATGAGCAGATTATCTGTTCCATGAACATTCAGCAGAATTTATTTGATAAAACTAACCAAAGAATTATGTTTCCCCGTTTCGGTCCCCGATTTTCCCTTTGATGATATCCTATTTAACATAGATACTTCATCAAGTTCTGACGTGGAAGCTGATTGAGGGACTCTTGCTGGAGACTTGTTAGTCAATCTTTTCATCCAGTAGTTTAGAGCTCGCGGTAATTGCAGCCAGAAAAGAGCTTCCATGGGTTCCCCAAATATAGCTGCAGCAAAGGCAAACCTTACTGCAGAACCTTTATCCACTAGACCAGCATAGAGTCTAACCATCTCATCATTAAGTATGCACCCTTGAGTAACAGACGTAGAAACACTGTCAAATACTTCACCAAGTGTACTGTCTTTTATGCAAAGTTTAAGTGTAAATGCTGCTAGATAATATATCCTACAACATAATATAATATTACACAAAAATAATACCTTCTCTACGATAAGGCTCCAGTACTTTGAGAAGCATCTCAGGCACTACAGTATCACCAATGCGGGGTGATTCAATCATGTGGTTACGAAGATCTCCAGATGTTGGAGTTCCAGGAACTTGGTGGTTCGCGTCATCTGTGGTTGTACTCCATGTATTAAACCATGATGACTTCACACCTAACTGTAAGATTGTACGTAATGCCTGCAATAGCCAGAAAAAAACCCAAAGAGGTAACAAAATATTTATTTCCAACTTCGATATGAAAATTGTTTACCAAAAATAAAGCCACAGGATTTGTTGCATGCCAACGAAAGAACTGACAATTGTAATAATTTAATAACCTCAAACCAAATAGTTAATTTTGATTGGACTTTGAGCCTGACAACCCTAAAAGCTAGCTTTTCAAGTGAGGTTCTCCTAGACCATACAAGTAAAAAACTGCTCATTCCCTCAATTAGTATAGGAAACTAATAACCGGAGCACACAAAGACTGGAGTTCCAAAGCGTGAATAATATAACATAGGCCAACATTAGATAACACAACAGTATGATCAGTCTGACTATGATACATTGATAAGATAAATGGACCTTTGTCCTAACTTGACTTCACAAGCTATCTATGAGGTCAGAAATCTCCAAGACCATATAAGGTAGGAGGCAACAACGGATACCATAAACTAATTTGAGACACTTAACAAATTTGAATATTCTTCTCAATAAAGCAATCCAATCTATGTTAGTTTTAGCATGCTTTGTGGAGAAAAGGAAAAGCAAAGTTACCAGGGCATGTGGTGTGGGTAGTAATATGGGAGAACACAAAGGCACTGGTCGAAATCTTTCTTTGACTGGTCGAGCTTGGGAACCATGGATCATTTTATTGTCACTCCTGCATAAGAAAAAGAAAAAAAAACAGTTTTATAAAGATAAGCAAGTCAGAAACCAGGAACTCTGAAAAATAAATCCATCTAGAATAGAGAAAAGGTTGAATTATAACAAGTGAGATAATTATTTTTGGGTTATTTGAGAAAGTAAAAGAAATTGCATCAAGTTAAAGTATTTCAAATTTCTACTGCAAACATCATATTTCTGCATCCAAGGGTATAAACTGCTCAATATCAGACGCAACCGCAGAGTCAATTTGTTCTCCTATTTGTTATACGGGGACTACATTCCTTAGTTTTCAA
>JAJJBR010000543.1:0-44020 GCA_022817965.1 Solanum lycopersicoides | reverse complement strand
ACAGGACGCCGACCCGGCAGATAACTTGAAGAAGTGTTCGTGTGCTGATCATCGAGTGTTGTGCCTTACTCCTCTTTCATCTTCTCCAAGTATCAGGTATGTGGTTCTGCTCTAGAAATCATCTACAGTTCATTTTTGTTTTCGCATGCTAAATACATGTTTTGAATGTGTGGTCTCAAAATTTGACCCTATTGCATGCTAAAACTCACCCCGATAATCCTAAGTACCTTTAGACCCTAATATTGTAAAAGAATGGGGGTGTTGTGTTAACTAAATCAAATGGTGGGTGGATGTTTTGATAATGTTCTGACCTAGGTTGATAGTTTTCCAAAATTGCATGCTAAAACTCGAGAAATTATTGCCTTAGGAATGCTAGAATGCTGGGTAAATTGATTAGGAATTGTGGGTTGATAAGTATACTTCATATTAGCAATTTAGGGGACGATTGAGGCACGCTCAATTCTGTCACTGAAGGACAGAACGAGACCCCGTTGACGGACAGTCGTTCCCACGATGGAACATCGTGGGGTCAGTCCCACCTATCCTTCATTTTTGTTTCCAAGTGTCCCTCAACGGACATCGACGATGGACCGTCATGCCCTCGACGGTCTGTCCTGCACAACCGTCGTGGTTGTCAGAGACTTTCTTTCTGACAGTCTCAAAATTTCTTCTAAGTGTCCCTCAACGGACCTCTACGATGGACCGTCATGCCCTCGACTGTCCTTCCTGCACAACCGTCGTGGTTGTCATAGACTTTCTTTCTAAGAGTCTCAAAATTTCTTCTAAGTGTCCCTCAACGGACCTCTACGACGGACCGTCAGGCCCTTGATGGTCCATCCTGCAAAACCGTCATGGTTGTCAGAGACTTTCTTTCTGAGAGTCTCAAAATTTCTTCTGAGTGTCCCTCAATGGACCTCTATGACGGACCGTCGTGCCCTCGACGGTCCGTCCTACACAACCATCATGGTCATAAGAGACTTTCTTTCTGAGAGTCTCAAAAATATTTTCCTAAGTATTTCATGACGGACCCCCATGACGGACCGTCGTGCTTACGACGGACCGTCAATGGGTCCGTCGCGCGGCACAGCAATTGCAACACTGCCATTTTAGTTTTAACTTTTTGTTTTCTTCTATGCATGTCTTGTTTGCTTCTACTAGTACTAATTGTTGTTATTTTCAGGTACTAACACTAAATGGAACCAAAGCAAGATCGCGTGTACTCATGAGGGCGTTCAAAATCCGTTGTCCCATCTGCCCGACTGGTCATTCGCTCTGACGATGTGCGTGACCCCGAATACGTGCCCCCAGGCACTGTCAATCCTACACGGGCTGCACGTACCACCAAAGCCACACCCACGAAGGGGGCGCCCGGCGTAGTCACTGCCTACCAGTCTGAAGAGGAGCGCATACTGACCGGCACGCCGTCTGGGTCTGCTGCACACTCCATGGATGCTTCCGGTTTTGAGGAAGTATCGAGTTCAGAAGAAGTCTCCGGGTCTGAGGAGGCTTCTGCTCCAGCCACCGCATCCCAGTCCGCCTCGTCTGATGAGGCCGATAGTGCTGATTCCACTCCAGCACCACAGACTGGAGTCCCCACCCCAGTTGCCGACCAGCCCAACAGATGGTGTGTTGAGGGGCAGTTTCAGGTGTACACCGATGCCAAGCTGCCGAATGATAAGGGGGTCATGATCCGGACCCTTACACTTGAGAGGCGGGTCCTTACGGGGAGTCTCCCTACCATGCCGTCACTCCATGCTGTCTTCACCAGGAACCGGCTAGAATGGACGGCTCGTGATGTGGGCCGATACAGTGAGGAGTTGGTCAGAGAGTTCTACACCTCGTATGTGGCGACTCTTCGATCTCAGATAGACAAGAGGGCTGCCCCTGCCAAACATGCCCCGCTAGATCACATCCGAGTCCGTGGCAACTGGGTAGACATCTCCTTACCAGCCATCCGCCGGTATCTATACGGCGAGGATATTGATGCCACCCTGACTCCTCCTACCGCCGAGTTTGACTACCGGTGGAAACTGGTTAAAGATGGACGGTTCATGCGTGAGCCAGAGTTAAGAGAGACCACCAAGAGGTGGATTTCCCAGTACTTGTCCGTTGATGGAGAGGCTGCTGACTGGGTACTTGAGCCGAAGGGAGCCATAAAGAAGGCTAACCTGACCTTCATGGCCAAGTTTTTGTGGTTGATAGTCCGCCACTGCCTTTCCCCTACTGCTGCAGACAATATTGTCACATGGGATCGCACAGTTCTGATGGTGGCGATGATAGCGGGGTTCGAGGTGGACTTCGCTTGGCTTTTCAGGCGGTCATGCACGAGAGGCCTTCAAGGTCACTACTACTTACCCATTTCCGTGCATGGTGTTTGCTTTGTGCAGGTCCGCAGGTGTGCCCATTTGGCACATAGATCAGATCAAGACCCCCCGGGCAATGTTGATATCGGCCTCATCAGGGATGAGGCAATGAGTTGGCTCCACACAGAGGGCCCCGCCCGGAGGTGCCCCTGCTTGGTGAGAACCTGGCGGATACAATAGATCAAGACCAAGCGGCTACCCAGGCTACATCTGAGCCTACTGACACCACCCCGGTCGAGTCTATCCCGGGTGGTAGCACCGCCTCGAGCTCCTGTCGCTCGACTCCTTACGCTACTCTTGTCCCACTTGCTAGGGTCCAGAAACTCGAGGCCCAAATGGCCACACTTCTGCATCACATCCAGCCTTGGATGCAGAGGTCTATTGCTGAGGCGGAGGAGCGCATGGAGCGGAAGATGGCCCAGCACACGGAGAGGAAGATCATGGAGGTTCATCAGCGCCTGGAAGCTTTTGAGTTGCGGGTGCTAGCCCGGCCAGCCTCTCCGGTGGACGTGTCGACCCTTCAGGCTGCTGTAGAGAGTCTGAGAGCAGACCTGGACACGATTCTAGAGGCTAGGGTGCCCAAGTCTGAGGCCCCTTCTGCAGAGCCCGCCGAGGATACTGTTATGGCGGCCTTGTTCTCCACAGCTGTAGTGACACCACCTCCCCCACGAGAGCATGCCAAGAGGCTTAGAGGTCGAGATGATGATGAGTCTAGGGCGCGTAAGAAGGAGCACCGAGAGTTGGAGGCTGCGAGGAGAGCCTCGATTACCGATGAGAAGTCCCGTCAGTTGAGGGCCATAGAGTTGGTTGCTGGGGCGTCTAGCTTCAGAGTTGTTCAGGCGGAGAAGAGCACTACTGATGGTGCTGTGATTGTTGAGAGAGGCACTGCTGATGGTGCTGTTGATGCTGAGGATACTACTGAGGTTGTCCAGACTACAGAGGGAGTGGGTTCCGAGACACCGGACCGACCAGCTTGTTGATCGCCGGCGCTTTGCGCCTCAGGTTTGCTTAACCTACCACTCGTTTATTTTAGATTCTTTTATGCATTGGGGACAATTGCATATATTGTTTTGCTGGGGGTGGGGTAAATGGAAAGTGAGTGCTAGGGTGAAGTCTGAGTAGCCCAATTCACGATCCTCTCTTGGGGTTTTCTTGCCTGTGTTCTTTTTCCCTAAGGCACTGATTACTTTTATTGTTGAACCGGCAAGTTTATATCTTGTGTACATAGTATAACTCTGAAGCATGATGGCTAAAACATAAATGATATCCTAATGTAATGAAAATGATGCATGACTAGGCATAGTAATTGATAAAGGTGTGGCTCTAAGCATGACATAGAAATACACTGCTGCATGACCCTAAATCTAATATTCGAACTAGGTGTTTGATAATCTGGTAGAGTAATGAGATGTCAAGTGAGTGTGAGGAAAAGTCGAATAGTCCACCATTGGTATTGAGCTAGAACTTGCCTGGTTAGTCCTGCTAAAAGTACGCCATAATAAACAATTAGCAAAGGATCATAGGCCCTTGTTCGAAATAGTCAATCTTGAGCCTAAAATAACAGAAAACCAAATGAAGGTATTCCTTTATTGATCCAAATGATTTGAGCTTAAAATAGATCTTTCTCTTTCACCCCAACTGATCTTCTCTGGGAACAATGTGTTGGCCCTGGTCCCTCCTTGGACATGTGCACCTCAGCTTACGCCAAAAGCATAAGTTGAGGGTGGCTAATGCAGAAAGCAACCTTGTCGTGGTCCTGACCCAATCTTGGGTATTGTGAACCTTGACTCATGGCAAAATCATGAGTTGAGGGTGGCTATTATAAGGAATACTCCGGAAAGTGGGGTTGAAAGAATAAAGAGGAAGAAAGAACAAAACAAAGGTGACTTACAAAAATAAATAAAAATAAATAAATAAATAAAATAAACACAAGAAAAGAGAAGAGTCACTTACACATAAGGAGAAGAAAGGGAGAATAGCAAGGTGAAAGAAAATTGAGAAATACGGCGAAATAAAACGATAAAAAGGTAGTACGCTTAGCCGATATATCAAGGAGGGAAACAAGTCACTAAAGTATACCTAAATATACCCTACCTGACCCTGAGCCTATGTTACAAGCTAAGAAAGTCCTATCGTGATCCTAAGAGTTGTTATGGCGAACTTAAAGCAGTGAAAATAAGGGCAAGCCTATGGCAATATGTATAAATGAGTTATGAAGTTGTTCTGAGAGCGAGTGTTGAAAAATAATCCTTATACTCAAACTGAAGTCATTGTGTGAAAAATGAGGATGCTATTTTGAAGTGAGGACACTAGTTGCAATATCAGAAAAATTAGCACCTTGGTGAGAAATCGAAGAGGATAGGTGTCAGTGTGTAGTGAGTCTGTGTCATGGTCTGATCCACATAATTCAAGCTTAATAGTTATAGCATGCATGAACATAATGAGAATAATCGGGATTGATAGCCAAATGATTGCGAAAGCTAAAATACGGATACTCTTGTACAAAGATTTTGTAGTGAGTCATTGTGTGTCGTTTGAGGACAAACAACGAATTTAAGTTGAGGGTGTTGATGTACCGTGGTTTCACGGTACTTTCAATGCTTTTTCCTTAAGTTTAGTGTGTGTCTAAAGCCTTTTTATATTGATTTTTGATGTAGTTTTCTCTTTATTTGGAGGAAATCTGTCCAAGGGAGAACGCGGAGAATTTGAGCTGAAATTGCAGAAGTGACCACCTACGGAACCCACGACGGTCCATCGTGACTGTGACGGTCCGTAGGTGGCACCCGTCGTGAGAAGAAAATGGCTGCTGAAGGAAGTTGGGGAATTCTGACCAAGTGTGAGACTACGGAAGATCACGACGGACCGTCATAGCCACGACGGTCCGTCCTGCACATTCATCAATACTAACAGAGAGTAGTCCCAGTACCCAACTTCAGAAGATTCTAAGTGTCATGGAACGGAACCCCTCGACGGACTGTCGTGCTTACAACGGTCCATCATACCTGTCCGTCGAGGCTAACAGAGAGTTGATGAAGAAAGCAGCAGATATTTGTTCTAAGTATGGAACGACGGAAGCCACGACGGTCCATCACAAGGGTCGTCGACTCAGACGTGTTTTGGGCGGATTTTCCTTAAATAGATTTCCCTCTTTTATTAGGTTTTGTTTATTATAAATAGTTCAAAAAACCACGTTTTTGGGGTTAGACCTTTGGATATTTTTCAGTTTTATTGTTTAAGTATTGAACTCTTGATTTTGAGAGTTTATCATACTTTTCCGAAATCGATTGTTAGTGTTTTTGTGATTTATTCAAGTGAATTTCTGGATTTTCTTTATTCTCATCAAAGTAAGTGCATGAATTCTTATATTATCAATATGAATTGTGTGATTATTAGTATGGGTAACTAAACTCCATAACTAGGATTGTGGGAACCATGGGTAAATAACAAAGTAAAATCTAACTAAAATAACAATTCTCGAATAATGTTTTGCATGTATTGATAATTCTTTCGCTTAGAAGTCTTTTTAACAGATGGCCAATATTCGAACTCGCCTTATTGCTACTTGTCGGACCAAGGAGGTAGATGATAAGAAAAGAATTGTTAACATAGATTTAGTGTTTACTATCTAATAAGCTAGTGTTGGTTGGTGCGAAGTAACAACTAAGCCAAATATCGATCATGATGCTTAATATGAGGTAAAGGTAAGGTTTAGTAAAGTATACACACGTAGCCGGACCAAGGTGCGGGGTGAAATTTCCTAGTTGCCGGACCAAGGAATTAGGGATACATAACTTATCACTATGCATGCAAGATATTAGGAAGGGATTGTTATAATTAGAATTACCGAGTTATGAACCTATATGGAACACTTACGCCCTAGTTACTTTAATTACTTGATAAAAATCCAATTATTGAACTTGTCATTTATTTACATAGAATTAGTTAATTGTAGTTGTTAATCAAAACCCCCCTTTAGTTATTTATTTTCGGGAAATAATTGACTAAATAGAAGTAATAATAGAATAAAGTTAAGTCTGAACCATTTTCCTTGTAGGATCGACCCCAACCTCACTAGTTGGGTTCTTTACTTGATACGACCGCTTTACTTCTTTTCGAGAAGTAAGTTTGAGCGTATCAAGCACTCTTGAGTCGCCACACGAAGTGCTTGACCTCACGGAGGTCTTGCACAAGCCTCTTAGCTATCATTCATTGCATAAAGAATGAAAAGTAGTGCGGAATTAAAAATTTTTACAAAAATATAAATAAGAAACTTCTTTTATAGAAACTAAAGAAACTAGTTTCATCGTCACAAGTAAATTTCAAGACACAACTTAAATATTTTAGGGACACATCCCTTTACATTGAAAGAAATACATATATCGTCTTATACATGTCTTAATGAAGAACTAAAGAAACATAGACTATGCCCTCGAATATATGAGGACATACTTAGTCTTGAGAGAGTCGATTCCCAAGCTTGTATTCTAACCTTCAACTTGCCTCCAACCTATACTTATAGAGTATAGAGAAGTATGGTGATAGTACAAACATTGTACTAAGTATGGCATATAAAAAAACATGCAAAATAGGATATTTTAGTAGAAGTAAACTTTCATGCTAATTAAGTAAAACCTTCATGATTATAGAAGTAAAATAACATATAGATCATCATATTGCACAAAGAATATACTTCCATAATTTTAGCACAAAGGACCCATTTACAATGAACTCAAGAAAACATTATAGTGCACTCATTTCTTTTCAACTCATAGTGAACTCATTTCCTTTGAAGTTTCCCTAACCAAGATTATCCTAAGACTCACTAAGGAATGACGTGAAGGAACCGCCCATACAATCCCTTCGATGCACACCTATGTGATCCTCAAGACCCCATTATAGTCTTACTTGGTAAGAGTAACAAGTCCACACTCCATAACTAGACATTTGAGAAACATAATTGCATTTAATGACTTCACATAAGTTACCTTCTCCAAGTTGACTTACAAGTTACACAAAGTGCAATGTGAAAGTAGCATTCCAAACTACTACTCCCACAATGTGCTCCTTGAGGATTCAATGATCTTAGGCACACCACATTCATCATTCATAAATTTCATCGTACAAGACCTAACTTACACATTTTTTCTTAACATTAGACATAAAGTCACATTACTATCATTTAAATCATGTCATGACCCATTCATACATTTCATATAAGGACACACCAAGAATCCCTCCAAATGTCTTCTTGTGCAATGGATAGGTAGCGTCCTATTCCACCACCTACCATTTGTGGGGGATAGCTTTAACCGGCATAGAACATGAGAGCTAGACATAGTATCCCGGTATTAACCACTGCTGGCTGATGGATCCTTACTTGCCTATGGTAGGGTCATATTCTTTAGCCTTTACATGGATTCTCCAATAGCTACAACTACGCGGGCGCATATTTAAGGGATAAGGAGATTGCTACTAAGTAACTCATTCTCTACTAGCGAGGAGCACTCATCTGAAGAGGTACATTGGATACACCTAGATGCTATGTTCATGTTTGGTTCTACGTTGGAATGTAGACCACCTTCCATCGGTGTAAGGTTTTACAACACCGGATTCCACATTAGCTCATGTGGTGTATGTCGGTTAAGGTAAGAAGTTCCAAAAGGTAAAATGAAAGTAATGAATGAAATCTAACTAGGATGACCTAAAGGGTTTAACTTGGTCTAGGTAGGGATATGGGTCTCTACCTATACATTGCACTAGTTAGCCTTGAGGGGAGTCTGAGGAGGATGTTCTTATGTATGTATATGCTTAAATGTAAAGGATATGTACATGATGATCTTACATGTTGATGGCACCATATGATGTTGAATTCACTTATGAATAAATGTTTGGTCTCTATTGCTACAGTATGATGTTATGTACTGTTAATGGTATGAGATGTGAAGTTGGACATTGGTTATGGTTCTTGTTAGGTTTTCTTTATTGAGTAAAGTTATGGGGCTTTGCTTAGTCGTTGCACTAGTGGACTTAATGGGGGTTCATAAGTGATTGTCTAGCTTTGTTTATGATGTAATGAACTCTTATCGATGTTTGTTGATGATATAACTTGATGATAAAGTTGTCTTGATTATGTTCTCAATTGTGTTGTATATACTCTTCACTTAAGAGTTATGTGTTTAATGGCTTATATGAGTTCTTTGATGTTCATAATGCTTTTTCACAAGTAAATTAGCATGTTTTGAACAAATGTCCTTTTTAGGATCCGGCTGTTGAGCTTATAGAAGGCCTTTGAAGACTACTTGGATATTCAAAAAGATTTCGGTAGGTCCTCACTTTCCGCGAACAATGCCATTATCAATCTATTAATGTTTTTCTAGTATAAGACTCTTTGTTCTCTTCTTTCCATTTCAAGACGATTGTTGTATAGCCTATATGAGTATCTTTGTTGTATTGATGTATGGGATAAGCCCAATTGTAGAATTCGTTCTAGATGGCTTAATATGAGACATATTATAGACTTCTTATGAGTTTATGTTCCGATACTATGTATGTGAAATAAAAGTAGAAGACTATGTAATCTTCTTATACGAAGGGGCTATTATACTCGATATATATATATATATATATATATATATATATATATATATATATATATATATATATATTATGTGTAAGCGAGAGGTCTATGTAAACCTCAATGTTGAATTAATCTAAAAGTTTTAATTTTTTTTCGCATTTTTAACCTATGAATGTAATGATGTAAGCTAAGAGGCTAGCCGTTATGTCTAGGGGGTGCTTCCCGGATGTGACAAACTTGGTATCAGAGCATGAGGTTTAATATCGTTAGGACCGAAGTCTCATTAAACCACGATTCTTATTAATAACTGTGAAGCACGCCTGTAACATTCCGGAAAATCACGTGTCTAATGAAGATCCGAGTATGTCCTTAAGAAAGCCTATTAGGGGTACATAGGCACCCCAATGCCCAATATTGAGAAATATTAGGCAGAGTATAGAAAAATTGGCTAAGAGATTTTAGCCAATTTTCTATATACGAATATGAAATATACTTTTTTGGTTGCCATACCCCAATCCAATATTGATGTTTAAGAAATGTACCTACAATGAAGACCCTAAGCTAATAAAATATATGTTGTCCAACTCACAAAAGGTATGAGGCATTCAATTGTCAAGCCTAGATACCATGGCACATGATCAATTAAAATGATCATGTAGATTAAGCAGTGCCCAAGGACATGGTGAGGGTCCTTGGGACATTAAGTAAACTTTCCCAAATGGGACATCAAGAATAGTTAGTTAGGAAAGTACAACCAACCCATGTGCAAGCACATGGGCAAAGTATGTGGGAACCGGTCGAAAGGGGGACCACGCGACATGCTAACCGAATTCAATTAGGCGGTTAGGGGCATGTGCGCGGACAGGTTCAGCTAGGTGGGGCCGGGATTCCTAACCAACTCAACACCCTAACTAACTTAACCAACTAGATAACTAACCTAGGATCAATAAATGACCAGCCAAGGGACCTGACAACCTAGACCTAGTCGGGTGACACCTAACTAACCTAACTAACTTAGGGACAACCTAGTACCTAACCTAGGATGGTCCAAAGTTGTTAGTTGTGGTCCTAGTGACTTAGGGGTGTTTTGGTAATTTCCCTAGGTCCCTTATTTAATTAATTAAGCAGCCTAATTAATTAAATTAAGCCTTGGTCAGCCGAGACACTTAGTCAAAATTGCAATTGGCTAAGTCAATGGTCCTCCTATGTCTAGTCAACTTAGGAGAGGTATTTTAGTAATTAACTAATTAGTTATTAGTTATTTAATTAAGTTAATTAAGTCCTAAGTTTTATAATTCAAGATCAGTTCCTAAACCTAGAATTCACGATCAAATCTTGAGAGACTCACGACTAAGGCAGAAAACAACAAATCGCAAGAACGTAGAACGCTGAAGTCTCTATTAGGCGATTTCAAAGTACTTTTCAAGGATTTCGTGTAGAGTGATCGTCGTAGATTCGAATCTACATAAGGTATGGGTTTCTCTCCTGGACTTCTTCCTCCAAGAGAACTTTCTTTCCAATGATTCAAACATCTTGAAAACTAGGGTTGTTCCCGTTTTCTCGTCGAACTCCTTGTCCCTAGTATCCTTTCGATTCCATGTTGAATAGGTTAGAGATCATGTTGTTGGTATTTCGTGCTAGCTGATCTTATGTGTAATATTCTTGAATTATGAATATCGGATGAACTATGAATTGAACTCGTTTGATGCTAAGGGTTCCTTACGTGAATTAAAGAACGATGTATACTAAGATGTGTTCGAAAACGTTAAGTGTGATGTGTGACTTCTTAATGCATACTTACTGTTAAGGTGAACTTATGAAGGTGTTATATTCATTAAATGTTAATATGATGCTTTCCAAGATGCTTAAAAACGTTATGCCTAAAGTCATGAAGTAAGATTGGTTAAAAGGCAACCATGAAATCACATCTTGAATGAATTGACTATCTGATGCCAATAAAATTGGATAACAATACTTGGTCAAAACGAATGCATGCTAATGGCTAGGAGCTTATGTAAATGATTAAAAGATTGGCTAAAGGTTCACACATATTCAATTTAAATATGAACATACGTAAAATTGGATTATGCCAATAAAAATGATTTGCTAGTTTAACATCCCAAATATTGAGGCCAATACTAATCATATGCCAATCTTGTGTAGTTAGAATATCAAATGATATTATAAGCACTTTTAAAGTAATTCAATGAATCCATAACCAAGGGCATGCCATTCATTGGGAAAACTCCCAAAATGCTCTAAAATAATGAACTATGAACATATGTAACTCATAGAAAGAAGTGCTCATCGTCCATAAACGATGAAACGAATCTACTACACTAAAGTAAAGAAGTAACGTGAGTTATAACATAATTAAAGGGGTCTAAACTAAATAAGTGACCAGAATGGGGTGTTCAAGAAAGTGAGATAAGTCTTACATACACCTAAGTTACTATGTTAAAAGAATACGCACGAATGAAGGTGTTAGAAAGTGTGAGACTAGTCTCATTAACACCTAAGGATGATATGTAAGGACAATTCACATTTCATCAATGTAAAGTAAGGATGAGATGTAAGGACAATTCACATCTCATCAATGTAAAGTAAGGTTGATATGTAAGGACAATTCACATTTCATCTATGTAAAGTAAGGATGTTATGTAAGGACAATTCACATTTCATCAATGTAAAGTAAGGATGACAAGTCATCAAAAGAGTAAGTAAATCTCAATCTAGAATCAAGCTTCCATAATGCTTGAGTTAACTCTAAAAGATAAAAAAGATAATGAAAGTGAGCACAACACAGATAGACTAGTTATGAGTATGTGCTTGCACGTGTAAGTCTCATGTGACGAGGCTACCACCGATGTGGATAAGTAGTCTCATTAAGTCCCTAATCTTCGAACTAGGTCTAGCCAACATAGGAACTAGCCAGTGGTTTCCACCTAAGCGAGCTAGGCATGTTCGGTTTCACTTTGGACGGTGATTCCACCCCTTTTAGGTGTGGGCAGACACTGGATTTCATGTTTAGCTCACATGATCTATGTCGGTTAATGCTCACGATATGTTCTTGGTTCACTATAGCCGTGAACCACTCCTTTCTGGTGTGGAGTGAACACTTGAGATGGATTCGCCTTAGCCGGGGATCACCCCTTTCCATGTGTGGGGCAGACACTGGATTTCATGAGTATCTCACATGACCTAGATTCATTTTAACCGGTGAATCACCCCTTTTCGGTGTGGGGCAGACACTGGATTTCATGTTAGCTCGCATGATCTTATTCCCTATGATGTCTCTATAAAAGTGAGAATGATGATGATGATGGAACGTATGTTCAAAGTGAGCAATGAAGAAGAGATTAAGAATGTCAATTGCCAATGTCACACCCATGAAGTTTCAGCAAATAATGGGCAAATCCAAATAAGATTGACTTATAATGACTTCTTATATGATGCCAATAAAGGAAAGTAGAAACAGAAATGTTTACTAAATACCTCATAACTTCCCTAACATGAAAGTAATGAAATAGATGGCATAACCAAAAGAGACCGGCTTATGAGATATTATTGAATATATAAAGTAATGAATGACTCATTGTAAGATAGTGAAATCATTCCTTAGTCCTTGGATTACTTACATCGATTCATCGTGGGTATAAGACTACAATGAATCATTGAACTTGTAAGTAGAACACAGGACCAAAGGAATTATTGAACTACACAACAACAAGAAGAAAAAGACTGAAAATAAAACTAAGTATGGATGACAGAGCTCTCGGGCTAGGGGACTTAAAATTTATAATCTTCGCCCGAGGGGTTCTAAAATTATGTCGATGATACTAATGTCTTTCAATTATATAGAAAATGAGTTGTGTGATTTGAATGCATTGAAATACATCATATTCATACCACAATTCACAACTAACGAATTAGGAAAGTCTAATGACTAGACTTTCCAGAAATGACATGTTGCTTAGGAAGAGTTTTCATTGATCATGCATAGCTTTATGTGTATGTGTGCATACACCCATACATAGTAAAAGTGGTGTACTAAACCCCTACTATTTACTATTTTTATAAGTGCAGGTCAGAGGGCAGATTGACGACACTTGCAGCGGTTTGGACTTCAGCGTTTTCTCCAGACCATTTGGTAGGTCCTCTTGATTTCGAGGATGATAAACTCATTAGTACAGCTTTAAATATATACATACCTAGTGGATGTTGTACCTAGCATTTCTTTCACAATTCATTTCGAACCTTTTGATGTAAGGCCGTTTTGGCAACTTAATATATATTATTCATCGTTTGTTTTGAAATGTTCCTAATATTAGATGGTTGTCTATTGATGTTGAGCTTAGTATATAATGTTTAATAAGTAATGAATATATGAAGTATAAGTAAACTTCATACGTATAAAAGTTTTAAATTTTCTGCAAATTTAACTGGATGAATGTGATGAATTCAAGATGAGGCTTGTTTGTGACCTCTGAGAGGTCAACGACGCCGGTGGAGATTCAGATTAAAGAATTCGGGTCGTTACAGCGCCAAACTTATGAATGAGGAACTATGTGATGCTTAGGAAATTCTCATCTTCTTGTATTCCTATGTCATGCCTCTAGAATCTACTTTAGGTGCGCTTTCACCTAAACCTTGTATTGTGGTTATAGGCATGAATACTCGAATAGAAGCCACAAAAAGTGACGAGGTAGGCATCGCTAATTCGGGAGCATAAGACAACCAAGTGCCTCCACTTGAAGAAGCTACTATGGATGATCAAGTTGTGGTTACTCCCATCCTATGACAGACGGGGATATAAGGGCAGCTTTACTCCAAATGCCCAAGATATTACGACCCAAGCACAAGCCGTCACTACTAAAGTCCAAGCTATGACATCCCAAGATAATTGAGAGGTGGTACCCCGAGGAAACCAACAAATTTGCACCATGGCCTCCAGTTTGAGAGATTTGACTAGGATGAATCCCCCTACATTCTATGGGTCCAAAGTTGGGGAAGACCCCCAAGAGTTCATTGACGAAATCTACTAGATTTTCTATGCTATGGGGTTGACTACTAGTGAGAAGGCCAAGTTAGCCACTTACCAACTCAAATATGTGGCACAAACTTGATATGTTCAATGGAGAGACAATAGACCTTTAAGGGGTGGACCGGTGACATGAGAGATCTTCAAGAAGGCTTTACTTGATCGTTGTTTCCTAGTGAGAAGAGGGAAGCCAAAGTGGAAGAATTCATCAACCTTCTTCAAGGAGGTATGAGTGTACTTGACTACTCTTTGAAATTTACTAAATTGCCAAGGTATGCTCATTCATTGGTTTCTGACCCTAGGGATGAAAAGAGCCGCTTTGTGACGGGAGTATCGGATGACTTGAAAGAAGAATGTCGCTCGGCTATACTACATGATAATATAAGCATTTCTCGTCTCATGGTTCATGCTCAACAAGTGGAAGAGACTAGGGTGAAGCGGAAGAGTAGGGAAGCAAATAGAGCCAAGACATTTGATGGTGGTACTACAAAGGGTAGGCTTGATATCCAAGACAAACCTAGGTTCAAAAAGAGGTTCTCCAATAAAGTTCCTTCTATGTATCTCTAAGGCTCGTGATGATAGGGTTTCTAACCCTAAACCTTTAAAGGGAAGGGGTACTAGTTCACCAAGTAAGTAGAAAACCTGTGGAAAGTGTGGCAAGAAGCATTATGGTGATTGCCTCATTGGGACGACCAATTGCTTTAGTTGTGGTAAAAGTGAGCACAAAGTTCAAGATTTCCCAAATTTGAAGGGTTAAGAAAAGGGGAGTGGACAAACAAGTGGTTCTAATATTGAAGCTCCAAAGAAGAATCACTTTTATGCTCTCCGCTCTAGGGGTGGGCAAAAGACTTCTCCCGATGTGGTGACCGGTATGTTGAAAGTATTTTCTATTGATGTATATGCTTTACTTGATCCCGGTGTTAATTTGTCATTTGTTACTCCTCTAGTAGCTAAAAAGTTTGGCATTTTGCCCGATATCTTGAATGAACCCTTTATGGTGACTACCTCGGTATGTGAGTCGATTGTTGCTAAGAGAGTTACAGAAATTGTCCTATAAAGTTACCCATTAGAGTTACTCATGTAGAATTAGTATAACTTGTTATGTTTGATTTTGATGTTATTTTGGGTATGGATTGGTTGCATGCTTGTTTCGCTTCCATAGATTGTGAAACAAAGGTGGTGAAGTTTAACTTTCCAAATAAACCCGTTTTAGAATGGAAGGGGGGAAATTATATTCCTACACCTCGTATTATTTCTTGTTTGAAAGCTTGTAAGTGATATCTAAAGGGAGTTTATACCATATTGTGAGAGTCAAAGATTTAGACTCCGAGATTCCTCCTAATGAGTCGGTCCCCATAGTGAGGGAATTTCCAGAGGTCTTTCCTAATGATCTTCCCGGTATTCCTCCCTAACGGGAAATTGATTTTGGTATTGACTTGCTACTAGATACCAACCCCATTTCATTCCTCCTTATCGGATGGCTCCAGATGAATTGATAGAGTTGAAGTCTCAATTGAAAGATCTACTAGACAAGGGTTTCATTCGGCCTAGTATTTCTCCATGGGATGCTCCAGTATTGTTAGTGAAAAAGAAGGATGGGTCTCTCAAAATGTGTATCGATTACCGTCAACTCAACAGAGTCACAATGAAGAACAAATATCCTCTCCCTCAGATTGATGATTTGTTTGATCAACTCTAAGGTGTGATTTACTTTTCCAAGATTAAATTGACATTGGTATATCACCAACTTAGGGTGAGAGGTGAAGATATTCCCAAGATGGAATTTCGGCTAGATATGGTCACTATGAGTTTTTAGTAATGTCCTTTGGTCTCACGAATGCTCCGACAGTGTTTATGGACCTAATGAATAGGGTGTTTCAAAGTTACCTAGATTCATTTGTTATTGTCTTCATTGACGACATCTTGGTATATTCAAAAAAAAGGGAGAGCACATGGACCATTTGAGGTTGGTGTTACAAGTGCTTTACGAACACCAATTATTTGCCAAGTATAGCAAATGTGAGTTTTGGTTGAGGTTGGTAGCGTTTCCTGGTCATATCATCCCTAGTGAGGGTGCAGAGGTTGATCCAAGAAAGATTGAAGTGGTGAAAAATTGGCCTAGACCTTTGGATCCTACGGATATTAGTAGTTTCTTATGCCTATCCAGGCATTATAGAAGGTTTGTCGATGGGTTTGCATCCATTGATTCCCCTTTGACAACCTTGACTCAAAATAATGTGAAATTTTAGTGGTCGAAGGCATGTGAAAAGAGCTTCCAAATGTTGAAGGATAGGCTTACCTCCGCTCCGGTATTAACCCTATCGGAAGGTACTAAGGGTTTTGTGGTATATTTTGATGAATTTCGAGTTGGGTTGGGGTGTGTTCTTTTGCAACATGGAAAAGTTATAGCCTATGCTTCTAGTTAACTCAAAGTTCATGAGAAGAATTATCCTACTCATTTCCTTGAGTTATCGGCCGTGGTATTTGCCTTAAAAATATGGAGGAATTATCTCTATGGGGTTCATGTTGATGTGTATACGGACCATAAAATTCTTCAATACGTATTCACTGAAAAGTAGTTGAATCTCCGGCAATGGAGATGGTTAGAGTTGTTGAAAGATTATGACATGAGTGTTATCTCTCACCCCAACAAGGCTAATGTGGTAGCGGATGATCGAAGTTGATTGTCCATGGGGAGTGTGTCCCATGTGGAATAATCCAAGAGAAACCTAGTGAAAGATATTAATAGGTTGGCTCGTTTAGGGGTCGAATTGAAGATTCTCCAAAAGGTGGTGTTGTGGTGCACCATAACTCCGAGTCGTCTTTGGTGGTTGATGTGAAGTCTAAGAAATGGCTTGATCCATTACTAATGGATTTGAAAGAGTTGGTTCTTGGAAAGATGAATGAGTCATTCTCCCGAGGGGTGATGGTGTTCTTAGGTATCAAGGGAGATTGTTTATGCCTAATGTGGATTATTTGAGGAACAGGATCCTTGAGGAAGATCATGGAGCCCGATAATCTATTCATCCGGATTCTACTAAGATGTACCATGATCTTAGAGAGGTGTTTTGGTAGGATGGCCTAAAAAGGGACATTGCGGAGTTTATTGCGAAGTGTCCCAATTGCCAACAAGTGATGGTCAAGCGGAGTATACCATTCATACTCTTGAATATATTCTTAGAGCTTGTATCATTGACTTTAAAGGGAATTGGGATGAGCATTTTCCTTTGGTGGAGTTCTCATATAACAATACATTTCATTCATCCATATCTATGGCTCCTTTCGAAGCATTGTATTGCAGGAGGTGTAGATCTCCTATTGGATGGCTTGAGATTAGCGAGTCTTCGCCTCGTGGTCCCGGTATGATTTATAAGTCCCTAGAGAAATTTCATATCATAAGGACCATTTGCAAACAACCTATAGTCTGCAAATGTCTTATGCCGATCATAGGAGATGAGACTTTGAATTTAAAGAGGGTGATAAGGTGTATTTGAAAATTTCGCCCGCGAAGGGGGTGGTTAGATTTGGAAATAAGGGGAAGTTAAGTCCTTGTTATGTGTTTCATTATGAAATTTTGCAAAAGGTTGGCAAGGTGTCATATGAGTTGAAACTTCCTAGTGAACTATCTTTGGTTCATTTGATTTTCCTCGTATCAATGCTTAAGAAGTGCATTGGTAACCTTGAGTCCATTATTCCCATTGAAGGTGTTGGTGTGAAGGATAACCTCTCTTATGAGGAGGTTTGGGCTGAAATCCTTGATCGACAAGTTAAAAGGTTGAGGAACAAAGAGGTGGCCTCCGTAAAAGTGTTATGGAGAAACCACTTATTATAGGGAGTAACATGGGAGGCCAAGGCCGACATGATGTACCGGTATCCTCATCTCTTTCCTGTTGAAGGTTAGTTGTTCTTCCTAATAATGAAAATAATGAGTGAATTTGAAGTTGCCTTGATTTTGGTGATGTTTTACAAGAATGTACAGTTTATAGGGAATGATATGACTAAAATGAAATTTTTCGAAAAGAGATCTTTTGCTTGATTTGAACTTATGTGTCACATTTTGTATGTTGTTGTCTTCATGAAATGATAATGATCATGTAGAGAATTTGAGTTTGGCATAATTGATTCATGTAATGAATGTTGAGCTCCTATATATTGGAAATAATGTCTTGCGTTGCATTGAGTAAATGTCATTTTGTTATGTTGAATTGAGTTGTAAATCATTTATTGATATGTGGTGTTGATTGGGCTGCTAGTATTGAGTCTATGCCTTCCTTCTAAAGTTTTAGTGTCATTCGGGGATGAATGTTCCTAATGGGGGATAATGTAACACTTCGAAATTTTAAGACCTTAGCTAGATCCTCACATGTTTATCTAAGGTTAGTAACACTGTCATAAGGCCTAAAAAAATGTTATCAAACCATTAAGGAAGTTTTAGAGTCAAGACATCAAGAAACGTCCATGGCGTCCGGAAGCTAGTCAAATTTAACTAGTGTGACGTCCTTAGGTTTCGTGAAGGTTTGAAGGTGTTGTATGAGGTCTAAAACTTGTAAAATGACTTTGGATAGGTAAAACCATATATATATGGTTAAAACTTCCAGGTACGACCCCCCAAGGGTGGCCTTAGGGGCCTACGAAAGGACCCCAAACTTGGCTTAACAAGCTGCCATAGAAGGAATCAAGTTGTGCATGGCAGAAACAAGTCCCCGTCGCAGACTTGGGTGGATTTTGGTTAATACTCAAGTCTGCGTGGCGGGTATGTAGAAGACACCCCTGTCTCGAAAAATTAAATTAGAAAATCATGAGGGAACAGCTCCGCATCGCAGACTTGTTCCCCGACGAAAAGCTTAAATTTTGAATTCATGTTTGACTTCATTAAAGGGTCAATTTAAGTGAAGGGTCTTTTGGGTATTTTATGGGGGGCCTATATATTGATTATAGATCAGTTTTGTAACATTCCGGAAAATTACATGTCTACTGAAGAGCCCAGTAGGTCGTTAAGAGTACATATTAGGGGTACATAGGCACCCCATGCCCAATATTGAGAAAAATTAGTATAGAAAAATTGGCTAAGGGATATTAGCCAATTTTCTATATATGAACAAGTAAAATACATTTTGGGTTGTCCTACCCAATCCAAGATTGCTTGTACAAGAAATGTACCTGCAAGGAAGACCCTAAGCTAAAAATATTCGCTACATAATATCTGCACAATATGTACTAGGCATCCAGGTGTCAAGCCTAGCACCATAGCACATGACCATTTAAAATGATTATGTAAATTAAGCAGTGCCAAGGACATGGTGAGGGTCCTTGGGACAATAAGTAAACATTCCAAATGAACCATCAAGAATAGTTAGTTAGGAAAGTACAGCCAACACATGTGCAAGCACATGTGCAAGATATGTGAAGAAGCTGCCAAAGGAGGGGACCACCCTAACCGAATTCGGTTAGGGTAGTTAGGGGAAAAAACGTGCACAATGGACCAATCCATGTGGGGCCTAACCTCCTAACCAACTCTAGTTCCAAACTAACTGTCCTAACTAGCTAAATAACCTAGGACTAACCGAAATGGACCCATTAGTGCAACCGACAACATAGGACCAAAACCGGATTGACAATAACATAGTACTAGTTAAAGAGACAACCTAGTACCTAACCTAGGATGGTCCAAAAGGTTATGGTCCTAACAACTTAGGGGTACTTTAGTAATTTCCCTAGGTTACCTAATTAATTAATTTAGCAACTTAATTAATTAATTTAAAACTACAAAGGAAATTTTCAGATTTTGGTTAAGACAAGAAAGGGATAACCTAGTACCTAACCTAGGATGGTCCAAAGAGTTAGTTAAGATCCTAATGACTTAAGGGTACTTTAGTAATTACCTTAGGCTACTTGATTAATTAATTTAACAACTTAATTAATTAATTTAAAGGGGAAAAACCGAAATCAAAAAGCAATTTCCAGATTTCGGTTAAAACAAGAAAAAAGACAACCTAGTACCTAACCTAGGATGGTTCAAAGGATAAGTTATGGTTATAACGACTTAAGGGTACCTCAGTAATTATACTAGGTAACTTAATTAATTAAATTAGACATTTAATTAATTAAATTAAAGGGGTCAAACTGAAATTCTTATGCTAACCTAGTACAATTTACGAAACATCCTAGTACTTAACCTAGGATGGTCCTAAAGGGTTGATTATGGTTCCAATGACTTAGGGGTACTTTAGTACTTACCATATGTCCCTAAAGTAATTAAATTAAGGATTTAATTAATTAATATAAAGTCAAAATGTTGACCAAAACCATAGTCAACACCAAAATTCTAGATTTTGGGTCAAGTCAACATTCTCCTATGCTTAGTCAACTTAGGAGGGGCTTTTTAGTAATTAGTTAATTAATTTATTTAACTAACTTATTAAACCCTAAGTTTAATGAGTCAAGATCAGTTTATAAGACTTATAATCACGTTCAAACTCATAGTAAAGGTGATGCAAAAACAGTAAGCAACGAACAAAAGAAAACAAAGCAGAAAATTTATCGATTTCTCTAGGTAGATTTCAACGTTTATTCAAGGTTTCGTTCAAGGTGGTCTTCGTAGATTAAGTTCTACTTAAGGTATGGGTTTATCTCCTGTAATTCTTTCTCCAAGAGTATTTTCCTTCGAACAATTCACAAGATCTTCAAAACTAGGGTTGTTCCCGTCGTTCTCGTCGCACTTCCCTTCCCTAGTATCCTTTTAGATTTCAATGTTGAATAGGTTAGAGATCATGTTTTTGGTATGTGGTGCTGGCTGTTCTTAACATGTATTGTTCTTGAATGATGAGTATCGAATGAACTTATGAACTTGTAATTGCGTAAAGTTAATCTTATCATGATAATTAAGGATCGATAATATGCTACGTTAAGTCCGTGATGTGTTAAGTGAATTATGTGTCTTTGGTCGAATGTTGAATTGTTTTTGTTGTGATGTTATGAAGATGCTAAAGCCATCAAATTTTAATATGATGCTGTCCAGTATGTTTTTAAAACGTTACACTAAAAGCCATAAACTAAGAATTGGCTCAAAGACATCTATGAAATCATATCTTGAGTAAATTGACTATCTGGTTCCAATAAAGTTGGCTAACTCTATTTGGTCAAAATGAATATATGATAATGGCTAGGAACTTATGTAAATGATTAAAAGATTGGCTAAGGGTTCATACATATGGCAATTTAAATATGAACATACGTAAAAATTGGCTTATGCCAAAAGGAATGAATTTGCTAGTCTAACATCCCAAATCTTGAGCCAATACTAATCATATGTCAATTCTTGTGTAGTAAGAGTATAAAATATATATTAAGAACTTCTAAAGTAATATCAATTAATCCATAACCAAGGGCATGACATTCATTGGGACAACTCCGAACATGCTCCACAAGAATGAACTATGAACACCTGAAACTCATTGAATGAAGTGCTCATCGTCCATAAACGGTGATATGAAGCTACTACACTAATGTAAGTAAGTAACGTGAGTTATAACATAATTAAAGGGGTCTAAATTAAGTAAGTGANCCACAATCATGACTACGCGATGATAGGAATTCTCCCTTCTTCTACTCTTTATCGTGCTATCTAGAGCTTTGACACTTTGTGTCATTCTAAGTGTTTAACTCCTTCTTGTGTGAACACGTAGAAGAATATACACAAGAATTAGGATGTCCGAATGATCTAAGGCGCCAGACTCAATATCTGGTCTTCCCAAGAAGGGGCAATGATGGAAATGCCCAACGTGACCGAAAGATGTGTAGTAAGTATGGCTGTCCGCATGGAGGTGAGGGCATGGTAGGTTCTAAAAGCCTGCTATGAGTAGTGATGAAGAGGAGAAGGATAAGTTGGCTGCATACCAACTCAAGAATATGGCTTAGACATGGATTTGCTTCATAAGTGTTATGCTATAATAGACTATAGAAACAGGGTAGTAAGGCTTCAGTTTCCAAATAAGTTGGGTTAAAATGAGAAGGGCGTGGTTCAAATCCAACAGGCCAACAAGATGTTATCTAAGAGGTTAGATATACTCTTCCTAAGTCTGGTTTATGTTTAAGAAAACTCTAAGTTTAAGTGCTTTTTTGATTTGGTGGATAGTCACTAATCATATGTCTTATAATAGCACTATGTGAGTTAAAACGAAGTTATGTTTGCATTTATGTGCTGTTTTTGTGTAGCATAGACATGTTTCCTGTATTGCATGATTTGTGATGTGCATTAAGTTAAGTGTGATTGAGAAGGAAATTCCTCAATCTCAAATATAAAGCTTCAGATAAGCTTGAATGATATGCATCATCCAAATAAGTGTGAATCAGATATTCACAAAAGAGAAACGTTTAAGTATGACAATGTAACTTTCGAAAGTCACCCTCTTTGTTTAAGTGATGTGTAAGTGTCATTCGGGGATGAATGTTCCTAAGGGGAGGATAATGTAACATTCCGAAATATTACATGTCTACTGAAGAGACAGTAGGTCCTTAAGAATACGTATTAGGGGTACATAGGCACCCCATGCCCAATATTGTGAAAAATTGGGCATAGTATAGAAAAATTGGCTAAGGGATATTAGCCAATTTTCTATATATGAACAAGTAAAATACATTTTGGGTTGTCCTACCCAATCTAAGATTGCTTGTACAAGAAATTTACCTGCAAGGAAGACCCTAATCTAAAAATATTCGCTTCATAATATCTGCACAATATGTACTAGGCATCCAAGTGTCAATCTAGCACCATAGCACATGACCATTTAAAATGATCATGTAAATTAAATAGTGCCCAAGGACATGGTGAGGGTCCTTCGGACAATAAGTAAACATTCCAAATGAACCATCAAGAATAGTTAGTTAGGAAAGTACAACTAACACATGTGCAAGACATGTGAAGAAGCTGCCAAAGGAGGGGACCACCCTAACCGAATTCGGTTAGGGTAGTTAGGGGTAAAAACATGTACAAGGGACCACTCCATGTGGGTACTAACCTCGTAACAAACTCTAGGTCCTAACTAACTGTCCTAACTAGCTAAATAACCTAGGACTAACCAAAATGGACCCATTAGTGCACCCGACAACCTAGGACCAAAACCGGGTTGACACTAACCTAGTACTAGTTAAAGAGACAACCTAGTACCTAACCTAGGATGGTCCAAAAGGTTATGGTCCTAACAACTTAGGGGTACTTTAGTAATTTCCTTAGGTTACCTAATTAATTAATTTAGCAACTTAATTAATTAATTTAAAAGGGCTAAAACCGAAACTACAAAGGAAATTTTCCAAATTTTGGTTAAGACAAGAAAGGGACAACCTAGTACCTAACCTAGGATGGTCCAAAGAGTTAGTTAAGATCCTAACGACTTAAGGGTACTTTAGTAATTACCCTAGGCTACTTTATTAATTAATTTAGCAACTTAATTAATTAATTTAAAGGGGAATAATCGAAATCACAAAGCAATTTCCAGATTTCGGTTAAAACAAGAAAAAAGACAACCTAGTACCTAACCTAGGATGGTTCAAAGGATTAGTTATGGTTATAACGACTTAAGGGTACCTTAGTAATTACCCTAGGTCACTTAATTAATTATATTAGACATTTAATTAATTAAATTAAAGGGGTCAAACCGAAATTCTTATGCTAACCTAGTACAATTCAAGAAACATCCTAGTACTTAACCTAGGATGGTCGTAAAGGTTTGATTATGGTTCCAATGACTTAGGGGTACTTTAGTACTTACCATAGGTACCTAATTAATTAAATTAGGATTTAATTAATTAAATATAAAGTCAAAATGTTGACCAAAACCATAGTCAACACCAAAATTCTAGATTTTGGGTCAAGTCAACATTCTCCTATCCTTAGTCAACTTAGGAGGGGCATTTTAGTAATTAGTTAAATAATTTATTTAATTAACTTATTAAACCCTAAGTTTAATGAGTCAAGATTAGTTTATAAGACTTAGAATCACGTTCAAACTCATAGTAAAGGCGATGCACAAACAGTAAGCAACGAACAAAAGAAAAAAAAGCAGAAAATTTATCGATTTCTCTAGGGAGATTTCAAGGTTTATTCAAGGTTTAGTTCAAGGTGGTCTTCGTAGATTAAGTTCTACTTAAGGTATGAGTTTCTCTTTTGGAAGTATTTCTCCAAGATTATTTTCTTTCGAACAATTCACAAGATCTTCAAAACTAGGGTTGTTCCCGTCGTTCTCGTCGAACTTTCCTTCCCTAGTATCCTTTTAGATTTCAATGTTGAATAGGTTAGAGATCATGTTGTTGGTATGTGCTGCTGGCTGTTCTTAACATATATTGTTCTTGAATGATGAGTATCGAATGAACTTATGAACTTGTAATTGCGTAAAGTTAATCTTATCATGATAATTAAGGATCGATAATATGCTACGTTAAGTCCGTGATGTGTTAAGTGAATTATGTGTCTTTGGTCGAATGTTGACTTTTTGTTGTTGTGATGTTATGAAGATGCTAAAGCCATCAAATGTTAATATGATGCTGTCCAATATGTTCTTAAAACGTTACACTAAAAGCCATAAACTAAGAATTGGCTCAAAGACATCTATGAAATCATATCTTGAATAAATTGGCTATCTAGTTCCAATAAAGTTGGCTAACTCTATTTGGTCATAATGAATATATTCTAATGTCTAGGAACTTATGTAAATGATTAAAAGATTGGCTAAGGGTTCATAAATATGGAAATTTAAATATGAACATACGTAAAAATTGGCTTATGCCAAAAAGAATGAATTTGCTAGTCTAACATCCCAAATCTTGAGCCAATACTAATCATATGTCAATTCCTATGTAGTAAGAGTATCAAATATATATTAAGAACTTCTAAAGTAATATCAATTAATCCATAACCAAGGGAATGACATTCATTGGGACAACTCCCAACATGCTCCACAAGAATGAACTATGAACACATGAAACTCATTGAATGAAGTGCTCATCGTCCATAAACGGTGATATGAAGCTACTACACTAATGTAAGTAAGTAACGTGAGTTATAACATAATTAAAGGGGTCTAAATTAAGTAAGTGACCAGAATGGGGTGTTAAAGGAAGTGAGACAAGTCTTACTTACACAAATACTAATTTGTTAAAAGAATACTCACGAATGAAGGTGTTAGAATGTGTGAGACTAGTCTTATTAACACCTAAGGATGATATGTAAGGACAATTCACATTCATCAATGTAAAGTAAGGATGATATGTAAGGACAATTCACATTCATCAATGTAAAGTAAGGTTGATATGTAAGGACAATTCACATTCATCAATGTAAAATAAGGATGATATATAAGGACAATTCACATTTCATCAATGTAAAGTAAGGATGACAAGTCATCAAAAGAGTAAATAAATCTCAATCACATTCTATATTTAAGTTTAAGGACAATTCACACTTAATACCTAAAGAAGACATGAGAAATCATCTAATGAGCTATGACTACCTCTTGCTAGAAGCAACCTTCGATTATGTATGAGTTGAATGTAAATAGGAACTTTAAACTGAGCACCGATAGGCTAGTTATGAGTGGTGAGGCCTTCTTTTGGGAAGGGCGAAGGTTCATGTAATTCTCATGAGATTAAACGTCCACCAAGGTGGGTATGGGTCTCCCTAAATCTCCTAGTCTTTGAACTATGCTACCAACATAGGGAACTAGCCAGTGGTTTTCCACCTAAGTGAGCTAGGGATGATTTGGTTCACCTTGGTCAGTGACTCCACCTCTTTTCGGTGTGGGGAAGACACCAGATTTCATGAGCTCACATGATCTATGTCGGTTAAAGTTGAAGTTCCTCAAAGTATGAAAGATAAAGAAATGAACGATACCGAAGGTGTTTGTGCAAGACAATCAGAAGGTGAAATCAGATTCAAGTAATGACATTAGGTCATTCTTGGTCATTGCACTTCATGATCCCGATGAGAGTCTTAAACTTCATCCTAGGTATAGCTGGTGTTTACATCAGCCTACGAATGAAAGAAATGAATAATGTGAAGTACGAATGAACGAATGAAGCAGACTCTGTGTTTGATAAAGAAGGCCCTCGGGTTGAGGTCCCATATGTTGGGTCCTCACTGGAGACGTGTTAATGCTATATAAACGATTCCAAGGTCTCTTATATATGAAATGTATAATATATAAAACATGAAAGTAATGAAATCAATGGCATAATCAATAGAGAATGACTTATGAAATGTAATGAATACTTGATGTAATGAATAACTTGTTGTAAGGATATCGTGTCCAATAAAGTTTACAATAAGTAAAGGGCATATCTATAATAAATCCCCATGTTATGAAAATGATAAAACCTAATAAATTGGCTTATAATAACTTTATATAATTGGCAAAAGATATTAGCCAGATAAGATTGACTTATAATGACTTCTTACATTAGGCCAATAATACAATAATAGGAATAGTCACTAAAGATTGGTTTATAAAGAATTCATGCCCAAAGTAAGCAAGATCATAAGATTTAATGATATGCCCCAAGAACTATGCACATTATGCAATCAACTAAAGAATGAGTATAGTCAATAACTATTGACTTATAAATATATTCATGCCCCAAATTGTAGTTAAGTCATTTCTTTAATATGTTGAATTACTTACTTGATTCATTATGGGTATGGGACTACAATGAATCATTGCACTTGTAAGTAAAACATAGTACTAAAGGAATTATTGAACTACACAACAACAAGAAGAAAAAGATTGAAAATAAAACTAAGTAAAGAGAGGAGAGCTCTCGGGTTGGGGGTTAGCAAAATTTCAAATCTTCGCCCGAGGGTTCTAATATTATGTTAATGATACTAATGTCTTGTAATCATATAGAAAATGAGTTGTGTGCTTTGAATGCATTAAAATACATCATATTCATACCACAATTCACAATTAATGAATTAGGAAAGTCTAATGACGAGACTTTCCAGAAATGGCATGTTGCTTAGGAAGAGCTTTAATTGATCATGCATATCTTTATGTGTATGTGTGCATACACCCATACATAGTACAAGTGTTGTACTAACCCCCTACTATTTACTATTTTTATAGGTGCAGGTCAGAGGACATGTTGACGACACTTGCAGTGGTTTGGACTTCAGCGTTTCTCCAAACCATTTGGTAGGTCCTCATGATTTTGAGGATGCTACAGTTTTAATCTATCCTTAGTCTTAGACATAGCTAGTGGATGTTGTCCCTAGCGTTTCTTTTGTACTTTCATTTCGAAGCTTTGTAATAAGGCCTTGTTTTGCAAACTATTTATTATATATTCATCTTCAGTTTTGAATTAATTCTTTATTATAGATGGTTGTTCACTTATGTTGAGCTTAGTATATGGTGTAAATATGTAATGATTATATGAAGTCTAAGTAAACTTCATACGTATAAAAAGTTTTAAATTTTCCGCAAATTTAACTAGATGAATGTGATGAATGCAAGATGAGGCTTGTCTGCGACCTCTTAGAGGTCAACAACGCCGGTGGCGATTTGGATTCAAGAATTTGGGTCGTTACAAACTTGGTATCAGAGCATGAGGTTAAATTACCTAGGAACTAAAGCTAAACACAACCACGTTACGTAGTTTTTGACTTATGGTTGTGAAGGGCGCCACAATCATGACTTAGAGACTACGCGATGATAGGAAATTCTCCCTTGTTCTACTCTTTATCGTTCTATCTAGAACTTTGACACTTTGTGTCATTCTAAATGTTTAACTTCCTTCTTGTGTGAACACGTAGAAGAATACACACAATAATTAGGATGGCCGAATGATCTAAGGCGCCAGACTCAATATCTGGTCTTCCCAAGAAGGGGCAATGATGGAAATGCCCAACGTGACCGAAAGACGTGTAGTAAGTATGGCTGTCCGCATGGAGGTGAGTGCATGGTAGGTTCTAAAAGCCTGCTATGAGTAGTGATGAAGAGGAGAAGGATAAGTTGGCTGCATACCAACTCAAGAATACGGCTTAGACATGGATTTGATTCATAAGTGTTATGCTATAATAGACTATACAAACAGGGTAGTAAGGCTTCAGTTTCCAAATAAGTTGGGTTAAAATGAGAAGGGCGTGGGTCAAATCCAACAGGCCAACAAGATGTTATCTAAGAGGTTAGATATACTCTTCCTAAGTCTGGTTTATGTTTAAGAAAACTCTAAGTTTAAGTGCTTTAGTTGATTTGGTGTGATAGATAGGTCACTAATCATATGTCTTATAATAGCACTATGTGAGTTAAAACGAAGTTATGTTTGCATTTCATGTGTTGTTTTTGTGTAGCATAGACATGTTTCCTGTATTGCATGATTTGTGATGTGCATTAAGTTAAGTGTGATTGAGAAGGAAATTCCTCAATCTCAAATATAAAGCTTCAGATAAGCTTGAATGATATGCATCATCCAAATAAGTGTGAATCAGATATTCACAAAAGAGAAACGTTTAAGTATGACAATGTAACTTTCGAAAGTCACCCTCTTTGTTTAAGTGATGTGTAAGTGTCTTTCGGGGGCGAATGTTCCTAAGGGGGGATAATGTAACATTCCGAAATATTACATGTCTACTGAAGAGCCCAGTAGGTCTTTAAGAATACGTATTAGGGGTACATAGGCACCCCATGCTCAATATTGAGAAAAATTGGGCATAGTATAGAAAAATTGGCTAAGGAATATTAGCCAATTTTCTATATATGAACATATAAAATACATTTTGGGTTGTCCAACCCAATCCAAGATTGCTTGTACAAGAAATTTACCTGCAAGGAAGACTCTAAGCTAAAAATATTCGCTTCATAATATCTGCACAATATGTACTAGGCATCCAAGTGTCAATCTAGCACCATAGCACATGACCATTTAAAATGATCATGTAAATTAAACAGTGCCCAAGGACATGGTGGGGGTCCTTGGGACAATTAGTAAACATTCCAAATGAACCATCAAGAATAGTTAGTTAGGAAAGTACAACCAACACATGCGCAAGCACATGTGCAAGACATGTGAAGAAGCTGCCAAAGGAGGGGACTACCCTAACCGAATTCGGTTAGGGTAGTTAAGGGAAAAAACGTGTACAAGGGACCACTCCATGTGGGTCCTAACCTCCTAACCAACTCTAGGTCCTAAATAACTGTCCTAACTAGCTAAATAACCTAGTACTAACCGAAATGGACCCATTAGTGCACCCGACAACCTAGGACCAAAACCGGGTTGACACTAACCTAGTACTAGTTAAAGAGACAACCTAGTACCTAACCTAGGATGGTCCAAAAGGTTATGGTCCTAACAACTTAGGGGTACTTTAGTAATTTCCTTAGGTTACCTAATTAATTAATTTAGAAACTTAATTAATTAATTTAAAAGGGCTAAAACCGAAACTACAAAGGAATTTTTCAGATTTTGGTTAAGATAAGAAAGGGACAACCTAGTACCTAACCTAGGATGGTCCAAAGAGTTAGTTAAGATCCTAACGACTTAAGGTTACTTTAGTAATTACCCTAGGCTACTTGATTAATTAATTTAGCAACTTAATTAATTAATTTAAAGGGGAAAAACCGAAATCACAAAGCAATTTCCAGATTTCGGTTAAAACAAGAAAAAAGACAACCTAGTACCTAACCTAGGATGGTTCAAAGGATTAGTTATGGTTATAACGACTTAAGGGTACCTTAGTAATTACCCTAGGTCACTTAATTAATTATATTAGACATTTAATTAATTAAATTAAAGGGGTCAAACCGAAATTCTTATGCTAACCTAGTACAATTCAAGAAACATCCTAGTACACTTAACCTAGGATGGTCGTAAAGGGTTGATTATGGTTCCAATGACTTAGGGGTACTTTAGTACTTACCATAGGTACCTAAATTAATTAAATTATGATTTAATTAATTAAATATAAAGTTAAAATGTTGACCAAAACCATAGTCAACACCAAAATTCTAGATTTTGCGTCAAGTCAACATTCTCCTATGCTTAGTTAACTTAGGAGGGGCTTTTTAATAATTAGTTAGTTAATTTATTTAATTAACTTATTAAACCCTAAGTTTAATGAGTCAACATAAGTTTATGAGATTTAGAATCACGTTCAAACTCATAGTAAAGGCGATGCAAAAACAGTAAGCAACGAACAAAAGAAAAAAAAGCAGAAAATTTATCGATTTCTCTAGGGAGATTTCAATGTTTATTCAAGGTTTCATTCAAGGTGGTCTTCGTAGATTACGTTCTACTTAAGGTATGGGTTTCTCTCCAGGAATTATTTCTCCAAGAGTATTTTCCTTCGAACAATTCACAAGATCTTCAAAACTAGGGTTGTTCCCGTCATTCTCGTCGAACTTCCCTTCCCTAGTATCCTTTTAGATTTCAATGTTGAATAGGTTAGAGATCATGTTGTTGCTATGTGGTGCTGGCTGTTCTTAACATGTTTTGTTCTTGAATTATGAGTATCGAATGAACTTATGAACTTGTAATTGCGTAAAGTTAATCTCATCATGATAATTAAGGATCGATAATATGCTAAGTTAAGTCCGTGATGTGTTAAGTGAATTATGTGTCTTTGGTCGAATGTTGACTTTCTGTTGTTGTGATGTTATAATGATGCTAAATCCATCAAATGTTAATATGATGCTGTCCATATGTTCTTAAAACGTTACACTAAAAGCCATAAACTAAGAATTGGCTCAAAGACATCTATGAAATCATATCTTAAATAAATTGGCTATCTGGTTCCAATAAAGTTGGCTAACTCTATTTGGTCAAAATGAATATATTCTAATGTCTAGGAACTTATGTAAATGATTAAAAGTTTGGCTAAGGGTTCATACATATGGAAATTTAAATATGAACATACGTAAAAATTGGCTTATGCCAAAAAGAATGAATTTGCTAGTCTAACATCTCAAATCTTGAGCCAATACTAATCATATGTCAATTCTTGTGTAGTAAGAGTATCAAATATATATTAAGAACTTCTAAAGTAATATCAATGAATCCATAACCAAGGGCATGACATTCATTGGGACAACTCCCAACATGCTCCACAAGAATGAATTATGAACACATGAAACTCATTGAATGAAGTGCTCATCGTCCATAAACGGTGATATGAAGCTACTACACTAATGTAAGTAAGTAACGTGAGTTATAACATAATTAAAGGGGTCTAAATTAAGTAAGTGACCATAATGAGGTGTTAAAGAAAGTGAGACAAGTCTTACTTACACCAAAGCTAATTTGTTAAAAGAATACTCACGAATGAAGGTGTTAGAATGTGTGAGACTAGTCTCATTAACACCTAAGGATGATATGTAAGGACAATTCACATTCATCAATGTAAAGTAAGGATGATATGTAAGGACAATTCACATTCATCAATGTAAAGTAAGGATGATATGTAAGGACAATTCACATTTCATCAATGTAAAGTAAGGATGACAAGTCATCAAAAGAGTAAATAAATCTCAATCACATTCTCTATGTAAGTTTAAGCACAATTCACACTTAATACGTAAAGAAGATATGAGAAATCATCTAATGAGCTATGACTACCTCATTCTAGAAGCAAGCTTCGATGATGTATGAGTTGAATCTAAATAGGAACTTTAAACTGAGCACCGATAGGCTAGTTATGAGTGGTGATGCCTTCTTTCGGGAAGGGCGAAGGTTCACGTAATTCTCATGAGATGAGACTGTCCACCAAGGTGGGTATGGGTCTCCCTAAATCTCCTAGTCTTTGAACTATGCTGCCAACATAGGGAACTAGCCAGTGGTTTTCCACCTAAGCGAGCTAGGGATGTTTTGGTTCACCTTGGCCAGTGACTCCACCTCTTTCCGGTGTGGGGAAGACACCAGATTTCATGAGCTCACATGATCTATGTCGGTTAAAGTTGAAGTTCCTCAAAGTATGAAAGATAAAGAAATGAACGATACCGAAGGTGTTTGTGCAAGACAATCAGAAGGTGAAATCAGATTCAAGTAATGACATTAGGTCATTCTTGGTCATTGCACTTCATGATCCCGATGAGAGTCTTAAACTTCATCCTAGGTATAGCTGGTGTTTACATCAGCCTACGAATGAAAGAAATGAATAATGTGAAGTACGAATGAACGAATGAAGCAGACTCTGTGTTTGCTAAAGAAGGCCCTCGGGTTGAGGTCCCATATGTTGGGTCCTCACTTGAGATGTCTTAATGCTATATAAACGATTCCAAGGTCTCTTATATATGAAATGTATGATTTATAAAACATGAAAGTAATGAAATCAATGGCATAATCAAAAGAGAATGGCTTATGAAATGTAATGAATACTTGATGTAATGAATAACTTGTTGTAAGGATAGCCAAATCGTGTCCAATAAAGTTTACAATAAGTAAAGGGCATATCTATAATGAATCCCCATGTTATGAAAATGATAAAGCCTAATAAATTGGCTTATAATAACTTTATATAATTGGCAAAAGATATTAGCCAGATAAGATTGACTTATAATGACTTCTTACATTAGGCCAATAATACAATAATAGGAATAGTCACTAAAGATTGGTTTATAAAGAATTCATGCCCAAAGTAAGCAAGATCATAATATTTAATGATATGCCCCAAGAACTATGCACATTATGCAATCAACTAAAGAATGAGTATAGTAAATAACTATTGACTTATAAATATATTCATGCCCCAAATTGTAGTTAAGCCATTTCTTTAATCTCTTGAATTACTGACTTGATTTATTGTGGGTATGGGACTAAAATGAATCATTGCACTTGTAAGTAAAACATAGGACTAAAGGAATTATTGAACTACACAACAACAAGAAGAAAAAGATTGAAAATAAAACTAAGTAAAGAGAGGAGAGCTCTCGGGTTGGGGGTTAGCAAAATTTCAAATCTCAGCCCGAGGGGTTCTAATATTATGTTGATGATACTAATGTCTTGTAATCATATAGAAAATGAGTTGTGTGCTTTAAATGCATTAAAATACATTATATTCATACCACAATTCACAATTAATGAATTAGGAAAGTCTAATGACTAGACTTTCCAGAAATGGCATGTTGCTTAGGAAGAGCTTTAATTGATCATGCATATCTTGATGTGTATGTGTGCATACACCCATACATAGTACAAGTGTTGTACTAACCCCCTACTATTTACTATTTTTATAGGTGCAGGTCAGAGGACATGTTGACGACACTTGCAGCGGTTTGGACTTCAGCGTTTCTCCAAACCATTTGGTAGGTCCTCATGATTTTGAGGATGCTACAGTTTTAATATAGCCTTAGTCTTAGACATAGCTAGTGGATGTTGTCTCTAGCATTTCTTTCGTACTTTCATTTCGTAGCTTTGTAATAAGGCCGTGTTTTGCAAACTATTTATGATATATTCATCTTCAGTTTCGAATTGATTATTTATTATAGATGGTTGTTCTCTTATGTTGAGCTTAGTATATGATGTAAATATGTAATGATTATATGAAGTCTAAGTACACTTCATACGTATAAAAAGTTTTAAATTTTCCGCAAATTTAACTAGATGAATGTGATGAATGCAAGATGAGGCTTGTCTGCGACCTCTTAGAGGTCAACGACGCCGGTGGCGATTCGGATTCAAGAATCCGGGTCGTTATAAGTTTCCCACTGAAAATCAAATCCCTAAATCAAAACCCAAAAGCTCTCACCTCTCTCTCTACTTTCGGTCTCTATTCAACCTCCATTGAAGGAAGAACAAAGCATGAAGAAGAAGACCAATTTTCTCTAGGATTTAACTTGAATTTCGTGGATTAATTTTCATGAAGGTATGTGTTCATCACTCTTGGGTTTCATTTTCCTAAGAGGTCCTTTCAAAGTTGAATTCTAAATTACCCAATTGCAAGGGTTTTTCTATTCTAATGGGTTTTCTTCTAAATATCAAATTGATAATAAATTATGATTTCCTATGACTAATTAAGTATAGGTTGTTGGTTAATTGATGTTATTCAATGAATTTCATGTATATCATGTCCCTTTCCCCAATTCCCCAAATCTTGGATCTTGCTTATGAATTGATGGGAATTGAAGACTGTATTGATTGTTAGACTTGTTTTATCTATTCTAATTCATCCATGGAATGCCTAGGGTAATGTATTGTTGGGATTGGATCTACTTCTTGAAGATTTCATGATTAACCATATTCCCCTAACCCTAAGTTATGAATTGTAGTTAATTGGAATAGTGATGATGCAATTGACCTAGATATTGTGTTAATTACTATTGTGTGATGGTATTACACCCATTGTTGGGTTGAATTGAATGGTTGATGGTAAAACCATGGATGATGGCTTGTGAAGGAGATTGTGTATGTTTTTATAATCCTAACCTTTACTTCAATTATGATAACTTGTGTTTAGTAATGAAGTTACATTGAAGTATACCTTATGATGAGATTGATAGGGTTGGAATGATGTTGTATTGAAATGTATTGACTATGGTTTGTGAAATTTTGTCTAAGATTTAAATGTTATAAGGATGGTGATAAATTAACAATGTGACTTATTACGATGTGACTATGTAAATGTGCTAACCTCACATGTCTGAATAGTAATGAATGGATAATACTCATGCAACTCTTATTGAGTAATGATGATGATGATGATATAAGGGATAGACCTATGACCTAACTAAGCTATCATCATTAATAAAGAATTAAAGACATTTCAAAAGAGACTCTAGCTTAGCACCGAGTTAAATTGTAGATGAGGGGTGGGGCCTTCCCAAGGAGGGCAGGTAGGGTCCACCATAGTCCTCACGGGGTGGATAGCCTCATAGTCCAAAAAGGGCATAGATTGATATTTCCATGACATCCCCCAAGCTCCATAAACTATGTTGCCACCATATGAATACTAGCTAGTGGATCCACCTAGATGCTATGTTCATGTGTGGTTCTACTTTTGCCGGTAGACCACCTTCCATCGGTTTGAGGTTTTACAACACCGAAATTCCACATTAGCTCATATGGTCTATGTCGATTAAGGCAAGAAGTTCCCAAAAGGTAAAATGAAAGTAATGAATGAGATCTAACTAGGATGACCTAAAGAGTTTATCTTGGTCTAGGTAGGGGTATGAGACTGTACCTATACATTGCACTAGTTAGCCTTGAGGGGAGTCTTAGGAGGATGTTCTTATATATGTATATGTTTATAAATGTAAAGGATATGTATATGATAATCTTACATGTTTATGGCACCATATGATGTTGAATTCACTTGTGAATATATGTTTGGTCTCCATTGCTAAAGTATGATGTTATGTACTCTTAATGGTATGATATGTGAGATTGGACATTGGTTGTGGTTCATGTTAGGTTTACTTGATTAAGGTTATGGGGATTTTATTAGTCGTTACACTAGTGTACTTAATGGGGGTTAATAACTGATTGTCCTTTTTTGTTTATTATGTAATGAACTCTTATATATGATTGTTGATGATATAACTTGATGATAGAGTTGTCTTGATTATGTGCTCAATTGTGTTGTATATAGTCTTCACTTAAGAGTTATCTATTTATTGGCTTATATGAGTTCTTGGATGCGCATAATGCTTTTTAACAAGTAAATTAGCATGTTTTGAACAAATGTCATTTTTAGCATCATTTCACTTATTTTACGTGCATATACTCATACTTAGTACAAGTGTGTACTAACCCATCTTTTATGTTTAGTACAAATGTAGGATCCGGCCGTTGAGCTTACAAAAGACATTTGAAGACTACTTGGATATTCCCCAAGAGTTCGGTAGGTCCTCACTTTCCAAGGACAATGCCATTATCAAGCTATTAATGTTGTTATAGTATAAGACTCTTAGTTCTCTTCTTTCAATCTCAAGACGATTGTTGTATAGACTATATGAGGCTCTTTGTTGTATTGATGTATGGATTAAACCCAATTGTTGAATTCGTTCTAGATGATTTAATATGAGACATATTGTAGACTTGTTATCAGTTTATGTTCCTATACTATGTATGTGAAATAAAAGTAGAAGACTATGTAATCTTGTTATACGAAGTGTCTATGTATACTCGATATATATATTATGTATAAGCGAGAGGTCCAAGTAAACCTCAATGTAGAAGTAATCTAAAAGTTTTAAATTGTGTGAATTTTTTACCTATGAATGTAATGATGTATGCCTAGAGGCTAGTATTAGTCCTCTTTGAGGACGAGGACGACGGTTCCGTCTAGGGGGTGTTTCCCGGATGTGACAGTGTACCCTCCCCTTCTTCAAATCCTCCCGGTTCTAAGCATAACTCCCCCACGGAGTCTTACACATTCATTGACTATAGGTTAATAGATAATTATAGAACACCACATCTCAAATCATGAAGGGTATCAAACCTCCAACCTATCATTGGAAAGCTCATCGGGGATAGTGAGGTTACTACTAAACACTTTATCTCAACTCACGAAGAGTGTTCACCCTAAAATCCCCCCTTTTTCATGCTTAGGAATACTAGGAAGGTCTAAACACTTCATCTCTACTCAGAAAGATTTTCTACCCTACAATCCCCCATTTTTCATTGACTTCATTCATGAATTCAAGTGTGTGTGTGAGTACATGTGAGTACACCTTTCAGATAATAACCATTATTAATAACATTGACTTCTAGACATGCTCATACCTAACTTCCTAAAACATTACAACATGAACATCATAATAACTTTACTTCACATATTATGTCTTCAAGGTCATACTCACAATATACATATACATATACTCATATACTCCAAGTAAACACCGCAACCAAAGGTGGACCATACCACTCAAGATGATTGCAATCAAAACCAAACGTGGTAGGACAACTTACCCTTCATCCAAGCTTTTGCCACGTTCTCTCAATATTTAACCAAAACAACATAATAAAGCATGTATAGGCAGTAGCTTATTCAAAATAAAATAGAAGAAACTCAATTCTAACATTATATAGATAAGTGCAACAAACCCACTTCATAAGCAAAAAGTTGCTAATGTCACATCCGTGGAGCACCCCGAGACGTAACCGGGTCGTCGTCCTCAGAGAGGACTAAGACTAGCCTCTTAGCATTCATCATTACATTCGTAGTTTAAAAATGCAAAAAATTTAGAACTTTTGGTTTACTTGTACATTGAGGTTTACATAGATCGTTAGCTTACACATAATATATACATAGGGAGTTTACATAGACTCCTGGCAATAGGAAGCACTACATAGGCTTCTACTTTTATTTCACATACATAGTATAGGAATATAATCTCATAGGGAGTCTAGTCTACGTCTCATATTGAACCATCTCAAAAGAATACAACATTTGGGCATAGTCCATACTTCATTACAACAAAAAGCCTCATATAGTATTATACAACAATCTTCTTCAAATTAAAAAGAAAGAACTAAAAGTATTATAACTAGAACAACATCAATATATTGATATTGTCATCATCCGCGGAATTTAGGACCTACCGGACATGGAGAGTGAGAATCCAGGTGTTCTTCAAGGACTTCTATAAGCTTAACGGCCGGACCCTACATTTTGTAGTAAACATAGAAATAATTTGGGTTAGTACATCACTTGTACTAAGCATAGGCATATGCACATAAAACATTTGAAATGATGCTAAAAGGGACATTTGTTCAAAACCATACTAAAGTACTTTGAAAATCCTTATGCACAACCAAGAACCCATATAAAACAATATTCACATAATCCTTAAGTCATGACAATGTACAACACAAGACCAACATCATCAAGTATAATCAATTCAACATGTATATAAACACCTTTAAGTACACAACATTGTAACAGAAGCAAGACCCTTACTCATAACCCACCATTTAGCCTACAAGTGCAATGACCAAGCAAAGCCCCATAACCTTACTAAACTAAGTAAACCAAACAAAGGATCACAAGCCATGACTATCTTAATATAACATGAAAGCAATAGTAGTTATCATCAAATTTAGCAATGTAAACCAATAGCATGCTCATAAATGAAACTAAAATCATATAATATCCTCAACATGTAAAGTCAACGTATGCCTAACATTTACTTTATGAGATCATAAGAACATAAGAACAACCTTCTAGGACTTCCCTCAAAGAAAACTAGTTCAATGCCTAGGTAGAGTCCCATACCCCTACTCAGACTAAGTCAACCCCTCAAGTCACCCTAGTCAGTGTTCACAACATTAGTTCATTTTACTTTCGAGAACACCTGCCTTAACAGACATAGACAACAAGAGCTTAATGTGGAATCCGGTATCATGAACACCCTACACCTAAAGAAGGGAGTATACCAGCCAAAGTAGTACCATTCACGAACAGAGCATCTAGTTGGATCCACTAGCTAGTATTTCTATGGAGGCAACATAGTTAAAGAACTAGGAGATGATTTTGGGAACTTTAGCATTGCAGTCTCCAATCTCATGAGTACAATTGTGAACCTACCTTACCTACTTGGGAATGGACACTCCTCACCACTAGTTCACTCGATGCTAAGCTACAGTACCTTTTGAAATGTCTTTCTTTCATAATCATAACTTAGTTTAGGTGATAAGGGACTAAACCCTTGTATATCATCATCATTTGCTCGATATGAATTGCATGAGAACATCCTTTCAATACAACCCTCCTATGTGATGATAGCATCATCATCTTTATGTCATAATAAGTCACATAAGCAATTCATAACCAACCTTATATTATTACATCTTAAGCATAATGCAACAATAAAATAATCAAGACATTTCAATTTCATTATCATACCAAAAGTTACTTAATTCAATCACAAGATACACTTCAATTGAACTACATCATCAAGTCACCATAATTGATGTAAATATTTAGGATCTTAGCGACTTACTCAATATCCTTCACAAGCCATCACCCATGGTTTTACCATCAACCAATCAATCCACCAAACCGTAGGTGTAATAACATCATACAATAGCAATCTATACAAGAACTAGGTCAATTGTATCATCACTATCCAAGTTAACATCAATCCTTAACCTAGGGTTAGGGGAAAAGGGTTTAACATGAATTCTTCAAGAATTAGGTCCAATCCCAAAAACACATTACCCTAGGTAGTCCATGAATACATTAGAATAGTTGGTCAGTAGACGAATTGACGGCTTGTCGACTTGGTCTGTCAATTGGACCTGCAAGTCTACATAATTGATGAACATGGCCATGGGTAAGGGCCTATTGGTATTGAATTGAATGATTTAGCTATGGATTGAAGTGGAGAGAATGGATTGTTGGTACGCTGCTCTAATTCTTCTTATTTTATGTAATGTAGGTCTTGAATTATATTGTGATTTCTATGGTCCACTTATGGTGGCGGTGCTATATGTTATAAATATGAATGATGTGGCCTTGTCGGTGTTACTTAATGTATTATGATGATTATGGACTTGTCGGAAATACTTGATATATTATGATGATTTGTAGAGTTGAATTATGAGAAGTATAATCATATCTATCTACTTGTGATAAGATGAAAGTATGTGTTCTTCTATTGATGTTGTTACGTGATCATGTTAGACTATGACTATATCCTTGTGTGTGTAGTCTTAGAGTTGATGCATGATTCTTCCTACCTGACTATATGAGTCTATGATGGTTATATTGATAATGTTATAGTAGTGTATAGGGTGACCTAAAGATAATGAAGTTTGTGTCTATGTGCTTCTTGAATATGATATGCTATATGTGGTAAAGTGATGTATATATGGGTTTTGTATGGTAGATTTGTGTCCATTACTTGATACCTTTCTTATCTGGGTTTCCCCCTAAACGTAACCGGCGTTGTCGACCTCTTTGAGGACGAAGACTAGCCCCTTAGTTTTCATCATTGCATTCACAAGTCAAAAATACGGAAGAATTTAAAACTTTTACTATTTCTACATTGAGGTTTACATAGACCTCTACATAAACATAATAATATTAATATGGAGTAACATAGACCCTTCGTATAAGAAGATTACTTGGTCTTCGACTTTTATTTCACATACATATATAAGATAAAATAGAGTCATAAAATCCGTCTCATCTGATAACCATCTACAATGACAATAGCAATTTGGGCATAGCCCTACATCAATATAAGAAATCCAATATAGGCTTGTACAACTTGTGCTCAAATGAAAGATAGAGTAAACATAAATGTCTTAAAATCTAAGCAAATTCGTAACTAGAATATTGGCATCGCCCTCAGCCAAATGAGGACCTACCACTTGGATGATAAGAGTATCCAAGCCTCCTTTCAGATCGCCTCGAACCAAACCTCAATGACCGGAACCTAAAATGTTTGGTTAAAAAAGAAAAAAATGGGGTTAGTACGCCATATCTACTAAGTATGAGACCATATCCACATATATCAATAACATGCTAAAAGGGACATTTACTTAAATCATGCCATTTTACCACTTTAAGGACTTATGCATAATTAACAAACTATACCAATAATTTAGACATGTTCAACAAATCAAATAAGCTATATGCATATCAACATACTTGAACCCATAATCTCATATAACTCTATCACCAAGTAATAACATCACAAGCATGAACAAGAGTTCATCATTTAAATAGCAAAGTAATACAACTAATCATAAATCCTCATCAATTCAACAAGTGCAATCACCAAGCAAAGCCCCATAACCTTACTCAATCAAGTAAGCCAATAAGAACCATAAATAGTAACTCAATTCACATAACATAGCCTTCGAATACACATAAGTTCATACTTTAGCAATAAAGACCAATTGCATGTTCATAATCATCATAATCATCATATAAGGTCAATTACATTTATCATCATCAACATACATAATATTAACCTCCTAAAGCTCCTATCAAGGCAAACTAGTGCAAGGCATAGGTAGAGTCCCATACCCCTACCTAAGCTAAGTCAAGCCCCTCAAGTCACTTTAGTTAGTTTATACATCATAACTTCATTTTAGTTTAGGGAACACTTGCCTTAACCGACATAGACCACATGAGATAATGTGGAATCTGGTGTTGTAAAACCTTACACCGATGGAAGGTGGTCTACCGGCCAAAGTAAATCCAAAAATAAACGTAGCTTTCTATGTGGATCCACTGGCTAGTCTTCCTATGGGGGCAACATAGTTCAAGAACTAAGAGATAGGTAATTCACTCTACATACAACTTGGTAATTGGGGCCTCATCTCATGGGAATTAATGAAATGAGTATCCCTCAAAGGGGAGTCAACATCACATATAGAACTATAGGGTAACACTTCCTCTATTGGAAAGCCATCACCTCCCATTGTCAAGTTCAATCGATGCTAAGCTAAGTCCCTTATTGAAATGTCATTAATATTTATTTATCAATCATAACTTAGTTTAGGTTAGGGTCTAGCCCCTGTATAATCATCATCATAATAGCTCAATAGGAATTGCATGAGTATAATCCTTTCATCACAATTCTCATAAGTAAGGTTAGCACATTATCTATTCTTTCATAATAAGGCACATTGGTAATCACCATCATCCTTATTAAATTACCTTTTCATCATTCTCATACCCATAAACAAGAAATTTCAATTCAACATCATACCACCTTATCAATCCTAAAACAAGCATACTCCAACACAATCATCATGACTTAATCACAATCAACCATAATTGAAACAAAGTATAGGAATCACAAGACTTACCAAGTCCCTTTCACAATTCATCATCATCAAGGTTTTACCATCAACCCTTAGTTCAACTGAATTAGGTCATAAAATCACCAGAATTCAATAACCAATATAATAACAAGCCTAGAAGAATCACTACATCATAATTCAATAATAGATCAAAGCTTAGGATTAAGTCAATTCAACATACCCTAGATCACTTCTCAAGAACTAGTATGAATGACTATACATCGTCCTAATTCTTTCATAATTTGCATAACAACATCATCTAGTGGTAATTCAACCCTTAACCAAGTCAATTGAATGATCAATCTGAAATATAAGTCAAGATCACAACCTAGGGTTAGGGACTTAGGGTCATGTTCTTCAATTTAGTCAAGACCATCAACAATTACCACAATCAAGTTAAAATACATGTTAATGTATTCAGTAACCTAAAGAAAACATCAACAACTCAATTAATAACTTCAACTTCATAATTTGATGAAAACCATTTGAAAACTCTAGATTTGAAAACACTTTGAATGAACCCTTTGAGGAAAGAGGTCTCAATGGTGAAGAGATCCCATACCTCAACGTTTTCGTGTGAATTTGGAGATGAAATCACCCTTTTCCAGCCCCCAATATGCTTCCTTGACTTAGCCTTCAATGGAGTCTTCCAATAGAGAGAGAAAGAAGAGAGAAGATAGAGGAATTGTTTTAAGAGTTCTAATTAGTTTAATGGGGTTGGGGACTTTATATGGGAGGTTAACTAACTTAATTAGACCCCCTTAATCCCCTAATAACCACCTAACCCCTTAACTAATTAAATGAACTTAATTAAAATCGTGCAGGAAAAATCAAGACCTTCACAGACGAAACCCCGTCGACGGGCCATCTGTGAGTCGACAGACTGACTCCCCTCCGTCCTGCACAACCGTAGGTAGGTTCAGAGATTTGTGCAGGCGAGGGCTTCCTCAAATTGGCTAAGTGTGGGATGACGGTGGCTTCGACGCCCTATTAGTCCACACACGGACCGTAGCTTGTCCCGTCGATGCACAATGCCCAGGCAGTGTTGCCTCAACCTGCTGGGGTCCTCCTCAAGGGCCTTTTGTCACGACTGGAATCTAGACCCCAGACGATACCGGCGTCGTTGACCTCTCAGAGGTCGCAGACAAGCCTACTTACGTTATTCTTACTTTACATAGGTTAATTTTAGCGGAAAATTTGAAAATTTTTGTTTCCTAACATACTTATAAAAACATTCTCATTAATACGTAATTGTTCACCATCAACCATCTAACATTAAGAGATAAGCAACTGAAAGGAATAGTTCAATAAACATAATTGTATAATTGCCAAAATAGCCCAATACATAGTCTGAATAAAATAAGAAAGAAACGCTAGTGGAACATACTCCACTAGCTCAACTCCTAAACTAAGCTAGAACATAAAATAGTAGCATCCTCGAAAGCATGAGGACCTACCAAAGCCGGATGAATGCTGGACGTCCGGATAACTGCAGCGATGATCCTGTAGCTCTACCGTCCACCTGTGCCTGCACCTAAAATAGTAGAGTTTGTATGGGGTTAGTACACACTTGTACTAAGTATGGGTATATGCAAGCACACACCAAGGACATGCATGAGAAAGAATAGCTCTTTCCTTACAACATGATTTTTGGAAGTCAAGTCAGTGGACTTGCCAAATTGAGATTAGGAAAGTTTCCAAATTTGAATTAGGAAAGTAAATGAGCTTTCCAAATTTGGATTAGGAAAGTCAGTGATCTTTCCAGATTTGAAATAGGAAAGTTATGCCATGAGAATAACATACATCATCATACTTTTCACATTTGCACATAGCACATAACATTTACACATAGCACATATCATATAGCATACTGTACATTTTGCATGTAGCACATAACTTCTTTCATATCATTCATTCATATGCCATGAGACCTTGGAATCATGGACTTGACATTAGACATCCAGAAATGAGGGCTCAACAGATGGGACCTCAACTAGGGAGTCTTCATTAGCAAACACAGAGTCTGCTTCTTTCATTCATACGTACTCCATTTCATTTCATTCATACGCAGTGTAAACACCAGCTATACCTAAGATGTAGTTTAAGCCTTTCATTAGCTTCGTTGTGCAATGACCAAGAATGACCTAATGTCATTACTTGAATCTAACTCACCTTTTGATTATCCTATCCTAACACCTTTGGTATCATTCATTTCATTATGTGCATCATTTGAGGCTGGCCCCATTCATTCATTGGGAACTTTAACTTAAACCGACATAGATCATGTGAGCATCAATGAAATCC